>JAVTVJ010002060.1:7500-159107 GCA_034509425.1 Eopsaltria australis
CAACAATTTCAAAACTGCAGCACAGGAAAGAGAGAAAAAAAAAAGAAAGCAAGGGAGAACTTGCTTCTCAATGGCTATGATACCACTGCATTTGTCAAAAGCCTTTTAATCTTTAGTATTCCTATCATCAACATCACCACCATCATCATCTCCTGAAACATACTCCACACTCTTAAATAAAACAGTCAACACACCTACTCTATTATGCAGATTAGAATTAATTCTAAGGCATGAATTTTCCAAAGATGTCACAACACTGGGTACTATTCTGTAATTAAAAAATAACATTTTCAAGTATCAGGGAATTATGTATTTTCTCTCTCACTTCCCATCTTTTCACCAGAAACTAAATTTTCAATTGCATACTTCCTCTCATTGCTACAAGCTTTTGGCCCATCTCCCTACTAACAACCTAGAGGTACACTTTGCATGGTCTGTCTTTACCATTCTCCCTTCTGCACTGAATTCTTTCTGGCCCAACAGCAAACCTAGAAGTCATTTCTTGATCTCCTCTTCCAGGATCAAGGCTGTAGTAAGATTTTTCATCTTCTTTTTATTTTTTTAAAATTCTTTTAAATCTCCCCGTATCTCCTTCCCTCCTTAATTGGGGCAGGTGGGCCCCTCTATGCAAATCCAGACCACTAGAACAGCCAGGTCCTGTGCCGTCACACAGATAGCCTAGACCTCTGACTGCTACTGCATGGGATTTTTCACTCCTGGGTGCAGGGAAAAACCCGCTGGCAGTGACAGGTATTATGTCACAGCCTGTTTTCTACCAAACAAAAGATGACAGACAATGCAAACTGTTTTTCAGATGACAAGTTCCCATCAAATGCGTTGCTCTAATTCTGCACCCTTCCTGCCCTTTTGCCTCTAGCAACAATTATGAAAAAGAACATATAACAGGTCAGGATCCCCCCCAAACTCGATATGATCTCACTTGTAATCCTCTGGATAACTCAGCTCTTGCAACAGTTGGATGCTGTCTCTAGTACTGCAGGATCTATATGCAAGCCTTGCACCGATAAGCCAAAGAACTGGTTTAATAACAGTCCTGAGCGCTAGCAAGAACTAAAAGGAAGAAATGTGAACAGTACATACCAGCTTTAAGTAAACACAAATTTCAAGGTGCATGGCCAATATTTAGGGAATCCCTGTATTGATTTAAATACTAGTAACTAGAAATCATAGGCTTAACCTTGCAAAACATTTACATGTATGAGAGGACAGACTACTTAAATAAGTAAGAACTGGAATCATAGAATTGTAGAATAGTTTGGGTTGAAAGGGATCTTAAAGATCATCTATTTCCAATCCCCTGGAAATACAATCATGTATTTACATAATAATGACCACATTTAAATTGTACGTATTTATATTACATTGTATATGTGATCACAGAATACACAACACCATATTCAGTCCTAAAAAAAACAAATCCAAAAGAACATTTTGTCACCTATTTCCTGATATAAGAATGCAACTCCATACATTTACAATATTATGGTCAAATAGTTAGATATCAGAATTGTACTGTTTCTATTAAAATTGTATTTTCATAATGAGAACATAACAAGGATGATATAATTAAAGAAGATGTAACAAATGACTTTAAAGTGGGGCCTCCAAATTTCTAGTCTTTAAAGTTAAGCTTGCTTAGCAAGCTTTTTCCCCCCAACTTACTCAATTAACAGTGATTAACATTGGTAGCAATTATAAGCATGCACAGGGAAGAGGAAGGATTAACTTTTTGCCCTCCAAGTTCCCAATTTCCCAGTTTCCCAACAAGGTCTATTGTTTTCTATGTGCAGAAATTAAATGAATAGCACATAAACTCTTGAAAGCTTGTTGTAGGTGAGTTTTCACCTTCCAAGGGTTTATTAGAGACTGGCAGTGAAAAGGCACTGAGGAAACCAAAGTTCACTCCGTACTGAAGACAGTTTCGCTGCTGCTGACATCCTACTGGGGCAGTCTAGGAACACACTTGGGAAGATGTATGGTGACCCTGGGACCTATGGCTACAATGGTTGTGAAGACACACCGAAGAAGCAAACCCCACCCAACAGCACTGGTGAGGACCAACACACGTAAGCGCTGCTCAGGGCTGGGACCCTCTCAAGGGGTGAGCCATCACCTTCACAATTTATACAACTCAGACTGCAACTTATTTGCATCCCAGACAACCATGAGATACAAAGTACAATCATTATTTTTCATTCAGTTTTCAGTTTGAAGTATCCTAAATATTGAGAGGATCATGCCGCAGATCAGTAGCATGGGGTCTTGACAATTGTGTGAATTGTGTGTCCCTCAGCATGGCACAGGGACACGTGAAGGCAAGCAAGGACACAAGACTTGTCTTGAAGAATTGTCCTGGGTAAGGGGAGTCAGTCTGGCTGGAGTGAATCCAAGGGTGAAAAATCCTATCTGCTGTCAGACTGCTTCCTGGGAGGGAAAGCTTCAGAAGAAAACCTGTGTGGAAACTGGCACAGATACAGTGAGGATGATCGGGATCCCAGCAGGAAACAGAATAAGCCAGGCAGCCAATGCATGTCACATGTGCAGTTCATGCACAAAGTTTTACTCAAAACATTCTGCTTCATGTATGCTTAAAAAAAAAAATCTGTGATTTCCAGTGATGATTATGGTTCATTCCACTCAAACCCCAAAGTCCTTAATTGTTGACACTATGTCAAAACATCTTTTTCTCTTTCAGAAGTTTAACAGTGTTACGAACTTCTTTGGGGAAGAATTCAGCAACTTACTAGGAGTGCAATATTTATTCTACATCAATTTATTATTATTTTGAAAAACTGAGCCAGTTAGAATGGTTAATAGCTTGTCCGTTCTGTAATTAACTCTTGTGGATATAAATCTCTCTACCCATGTGAATCCAGGATGGTTCATGTTTTGCTACGAACAGTAAACTACAACACACAGATGGTCAGGCACCAACTGGTTAATAAGAGTTTTTACTTTACAGCATGTGACCAAGGATACTAGATTAGAAACAGCGAACTGGGCAAATATATTCCTTAAAGCCTCTGTTTGCAATAAACTACAAATATGTTCTTGATCTAGGGTGTTTGCAAACCTCTGAGAGGTTTTGGCAATAAAATAAACTAGAACAAGTTGGAGGGAGAGAGGTGTCTAAAGCCCTGCTTTAGATTTCTTCCCAATACTAGAGATCAATGTGTGCGCACCAGGAAGAACATATGATGGCTGTAGATCTAGAGATACAACAAAGAAGAAAAACAATTTCAATTAATTATTTACAACTCACTGATTAGTTGACTGGTTGTTCTTATAAATAACCATTTATCAACAATATTTCATTCACAAAAAAACCTGTTAGTATACCAACCCATTTTCTCCAAGTAAAACAGCACTTGAGATTTTCAAGATTTGTTCCAGCAAATTAAAGAAGACATGAATAGTGTGTGGAAAAAAACAAACCCAAAACCAAAAAAACCCCAACACAAAAAACCCTCATATCAAAAGATACCATTTACATTTTAGAGAAAGACAGACCATCTATACAATCATGAAGACAGATTTCAAAAAAACCTCTATCATATTGTTATGTGTTGCGGTGGTTCGGAACCAGAGGACTTCCGGACAGGTTCCATGGACAGAGGGTTTCCCCCTGGAGCTCCCAGGGGCAGCAGTTGGACCACCAATCCACGGACCCAAGCTCCTGCTATTGGTTACTGGACTTGTCTGTTATGTATTCCCGCTCTGGGAAATTCCCTGTCACTCCATAGTTCATTCGTTGTTCTCTCTGTTCCCTTCCCCTCCCTAAACCCCATTTCATCATGTACCCCAGCCCCTCCCCTGTATTGTCCCCTGCCCTCATCCTATTGGGTGTTGTTCCTCCCTTAAATACCGATGTAATAAGCTGCTCTTGGCTCTTGGTCCATGTGCTCCCTTTGGAGGCAATAAACCTACCGAAATCACATACCAAGAGACTTCCTTCTCTGGTAGTTCTTTGCTGTTTCACCACGCTCCGGGGGCAACATCTCCCCGGACCGAACGCGGACCAGCTGTGCCCGCAGTCGGCACTCCGAGGAAGTCTTCCCGATCGCGAACGACTTCCTAGGGTAGCGCTAGGACTCTGCTGCCGGTACCAGGGTGGGACTGAAGCAGGGAACGCAACAGTTATGGTTTAGGAATTGTATTCTCCGTTCAGTATTCCCACTAAAACCATGAGCCATTTCCCTGCCCCATCCTCCAACTGGAGGCAAAAAAGGCAAAGAGCATGGGTTGAGATAAGAACAATTTACTGGAAACAGCAATGAGATAAGAAAACTAACAGTAACAGCAACAAATTAATAACAAAAGCTATAAGAAAAGAAAGGATTTACATGGGAAACTCATGACAATAAACAATACTGGACCACTCCATCTGCCATCTTTACTGGACCCAGAAGAGAGTTCCTTTCCCCCACCCCCAGCAATGATGTGAGCTGGTACAGAATAAGCTCCTTGCCTTGGCTGCACCCCCTCCCTGTAAAAAATTAACCCTGTCCTAGCCACAACAGAATACGTATACACAAGATATGACAGAAGCTGGAGTGATTGGCGAAACCCTTCCCCTGAGAACACAGTTTAGTATTTCAGTATGAACTGATACACCACCTGCCTCACTGATTCTGCTAATAGTAATATTTACAATTTCACCAGAAACACCAAAAAAACACCCCAGTTCTCCTTTGTTGCTAAGAGACCTTTACAATTAGCAGCCAGCGACCACCACCGATCTTTCTTTCAGGCTGTTCTGAGCATGTCCCAGAGCCCACTGCCAGTGGCACAACAAGCCATCATAGGGAAAACCTATTTTCACAAAAAAACCCCAACGGTAACACTAAAATGATTTTATCCATCCTTAATTATATTCAAGGACTCTTAGAACAAACTTGCAGACATTTTGTGCCTTCACAGCAGCCAAGTTTGGCAGGTTTCCAGACTCTGTCTACACAGACACTCCTGTCTCTTCCAACTACAAAATGTATGGCGGGATTGAAAACAACGTAGTCCTTTCTCATTTAATCTCCAAGAAAAGGGATTGAAGGTTCAATACACTTCACAACTGCAGGGCAGGGGCCTTCTGCAACTGGAGACCCCCTGGGGCAGCACAGGGACATGGTGTTGGCCAATCCCAGCCCTTGCCTGCACCTGCCAAGGGGAGGACTAAGGAGCACAGTATCATCCTTCCCAACAT
The DNA here is from genome assembly GCA_034509425.1 of Eopsaltria australis. NCBI lineage: Eukaryota > Metazoa > Chordata > Aves > Passeriformes > Petroicidae > Eopsaltria > Eopsaltria australis. The sequence continues at coordinate 12,722 of JAVTVJ010002060.1, forward strand.
CACCATCACTCTGATTCATCTGTTTGCTAGATTTACATATGCTGGGTTTTTTTCTTTTGACTTTTTCAAACAGAGGATTGCAATGTTACTGGTTCATTCTAATGGTATTTATGTACCTTTCTCCTCTCCTGACATTCACAATGAAATGTATCACAGTCAGCAAAGTAAATCAAATTTTTCTAAAAAATTTCCTTCAACCACAAGTTTTGTCATCTGCTCCCACCCAAAATAAGACATTCTCTGTCCTTCCTTAAAGAACTTCTGCAACAGCCTCCTCAGCTTATCTATTCCTGGCCTCATTTATTTCAGCTCCACATTCCTGTTTTGAGCTCCAACTCACAGAGTTTGATCTGGTCTTCTGCACTATTTTGGCTCTGACCTGACAGAACAGTGACCTGCTGAAGCTATTTTCCATCCAGAATGTGGACCGAAAAGAAATTCTTGGGGGTCTGGCTGCTACAGCTCTGGATATTTCCAACAGTGCCACCTACCAAGTCGCAGAAATCCACACTCTTTCCAGTCACTTTGGAAAGACTTTTACTCTCATATATATCTCCAGAATAGCTAGGTTCCACATACAAAAGCCTTACACATTGAAGGATAAATTTCTGATATATTTAAATAACAAGTTTCTCCACTGTCTGTAGAAAAGAAATGCTATTTTAGTGAGGTCCACATAAACAAGGGTTTGAGCTCCCTCTGCAGGCTCTGTGTCTGTAGTTAACTTAGAAAAGCTTTTCCCACGGCCATGCAGTCATAAACGAATAATGATGATGTGCAGAAGCAAAAATGTTTTGACAGGATTTGGCATGAGAGTAGTTGAAATTATCATTTATGTTTTTATTTAAATCAGACATTTGGAGAAAATTGTGGCATAGTGTAAACAGGTGCACTCCACTGCAGTGAGAGTGCCAGACACTGCTTCAAAGTGGGTTTATCTAATTTTGTGTTAATTTGAAGACAAAAATAAATGATGATAACTAACTACAAGAGCTAGTATATAGGGAAAGCATTAGGAGAAAAGAATGCCATCAAGACGGAACAGCACAGAAGTATATGTAAAAGGTTAACTTTTTACTTTAACTAGTAAAGCAGATTATGCTACTGCACCAGACTTACACTGATTTAGTGGTATAGAGTATCTGGAGTGCATGCAGTATTAAACTCACAAACAGAGATTTCTATCCCAAGTAGCATCAGATCAGTACATTCAGGAACTAAATCACCTACAAGTTTCACTAGAGCCACTATCTAATGGAATTTCTTACAGGATTAGGGCAGAAATGTGGATTTCCTTTACATTTAAAGTCCAGTCATTAAGAAGAAACCTCCTTTTTCAGACTGTTGCGTTCCCTGCTTCAGTCCCACCCTGGTACCGGCAGCGGAGTCCTAGCGCTACCCTAGGAAGTCGTTCGCGATCTGGAAGACTTCCTCGGAGTGCTGACTATGAGCACAGCTGGCCCGCATTCGGTCCGGGGAGATGTTGCCCCCGGAGTGTGGTGAAACAGCAAAGAACTACCAGAGAAGGAGGTCTCTTGGTATGTGATTTCGGTAGGTTTATTGCCTCCAAAGGGAGCACATGGACCAAGAGCCACGAGCAGCTTATTACATCGGTATTTAAGGGAGGAACAACACCCAATAGGATGAGGGCAGGGAACAATACAGGGGAGGGACTGGGGTACATGATCAAATGGGGTTTAGGGGGGGGATGGGAACAGAGAGAACAACGAATGAACTATGGAGTGACAGGGAATTTCCCAGAGCGGGAATACATAACAGACAAGTCCAGTAACCAATAGCAGGAGCTTGGGTCCGTGGATTGGTGGTTCAACTGCTGCCCCTGGGAGCTCCGGGGGGAAACCCTCTGTCTGTGGAACCTGTCCGGAAGTCCTCTGGTTCTGAACCACCGCAACATCAGACTAAAAGCATTTTTCTTTTCCCTTTTCACATTAGGGGAAAAAAATTAGGATTTAGAAATTACATATAATCTTGAAAAAAGCTATTCCGATCACACTGTGATAAGAATATAAAAGCTAGAAAATATATTTCATAAACAAAGATATATAATAATGATAATTGAAATCCATATCTGTGTTTAGCAGCTCACGTCTGATCCCACCTTTCACTGTATTTCAGCCCCAGTCTATTCTGGTTGGGCCTTCGGTATGAAGCCCACAAAACCAGAATGTAACAGTGCAGCAAAGAACTTAGTCAACAGCCACAGACATCAGAAGTACCAAACATAAAAAATTATTAGAAAACACAATGATATAGAAAGATTCATCCCATCTCTTTCTCAGCAAGTGTGAGAAAAAAAATAAGATTTTGACTATACAACACTCCGACAGTTCTTGCAGAAGACACCATTGTATAATCGAATGCTTCTCAGTAATCATTTCTAATTGACATTCAGGCAAATTTTTCTGTGATTTCCTCTGTTTACATGTCATATTACACTCTTTTCCTATTCTTGTATCTCTGAGGTCTATGCATGCTGACATTTTTACATAATTGCCCTATTTTTGTACTGCAGCCTCTTAGAGGTAAGACTATCACACTGTAGAGAGATCTATAATCTCTGATATGCAGAAGAGCTCTCTCTGGGGCCAGAAACACTACTGCAGATTCACTATGGAAGCTCTGTTCTGCTCATCAGCCCACACGCAGCTAAAACCTGATTGTTTCAACACTGCTTTTTTCTGTTTGTTGAGATGAGCTATATGAAAACCAACTGCAGCCAGATACTAGTGATGCTTCCTAGTGGTCAGCACTGGCACCAATACTGTTCAGAATCTTAGTCAACAGCCTGGACAATAGAATGGAGTGCACCCAAGTAGATGTATGGATGGTCCCAGATTGGGGGGTGTGGAGGGGACGTGGAAACACTATGGGGATGCTGCTCAGAGGTAGCTCAATAAGTCAGAGGAATGAGACGATGATGAACTTCATGCAGAACAGAATCTCACCAAAAACCAGTGCAAAGTACTGCAACCGGGCAGTAAGAACCCCCTACTGGAGGTGAGGAGCCACCAAGATACAGAACATCTTTTCAGAGTGAGGTCTGTGGAGTCCTGACAAACAGTTGAACATGACTGTGTCACAGGCTTCTTTCTGCACAAGACACCAGCAGACTCTAAGGAGTGCATCAGAATACCATCATGGTGCTAGGGGAGAAGGGGCACAATGAATGGAGAGTTTGAGAAGAGTAGGTTTGTTCAGCCTTCAGAAGGGAAGGCTATGTAAGGATGCCTTTACTGGCTTCAGGGACCCTCAAAGGTAAGGTGTGGAAGGGTGGAACCAGAGGTGTACAGTGACAAGAAAAAGGCAATGGACACAAGTTGAAACACAACAATATCTGATTAGATGAGAGGAAAAGGACATTCGCAGTGAAGTGACATTGCAACAGATCTCCACTCTCAGAATTAAAATCAACTAGGAAACACCCTGATCATCCTGTTCTCAGTGAATAGTGCTTTGAGTGGGACACAGTGATCCATCATTTTCAGAGGGCCCTTTCTACCTCAATTCCACCAGAAGCCCATGATCCAATAGCCAGGATTGCTTACGGATATCCAGAACTGTAGACATCACCCAAGCCATCTCTGGCTGTCACATGCAACAGCCAAAGGATGGATAGTAGTGTTTGCAGAACTTCCCTGTGCATGCACAGACTGGATCTCACACTCATTCATCAAGCACAGCAGCTCTGATGAATTAAGGACATGCCAGGCTTCCTGCCTGAGCTCAGATCACTGCTCCAACTTCCACACAGCAATCATGTTCTTCATATTAGCAAAGAAAAACTTTGTGCAGTAGTCTATGCTAAAAATGCATTGGGTAGTCTGCACAGGGCTGCAATAAGACATGCAAATCGCATCATTCACAGCTAATTTGGGTAGCTTTATATCAACTTAGATAACACTGTTCTGGTAACTCATTCTCATTCTTACACTGTATCCATCACAACACTTTGGAGCATCTGCTCCAAACAGCTTTAGATATGGTTTAAAAAACATCCACCTCATCTCAAAATCTAATATTCACACTATACATATATGTTAAGTTATTTGAACCCCCCCAAAAAATCTCTTTTGAAACTGAAGCCCTTCATGTTTGTTTTGGTTAACCAAGACTCAGATTTAAATGGACTAATTTACCTGTAGTAAATCACAGTTACAAATTACATAGTTTTACATTATAGTTACAAATTCATGAACCATTAACTACCGACCTGGTGATCTGATACCCTGCTTATAATGGCACCCACATTTTAAAAAGCATTTTTCATCAGCAAGTCAGTATCATTATCCCCATTTTTTAGCAAATGAAAAAACTGAGGCATAAAATAAGGAACTGATTGGATCAAGGTCATGTATCAAGTTAGAAGCAGAGACAGGAATAAAAACAAAGTGGCCCAAGACCTAGTGCAATGTACCTCACTGTCATTTCCTCACCCCAGTGTCTCTCTTGTCTGGGTTCCTGCATTTCAATTTACCCTCTCTCAAGTGTATTAACTTACTTTGAGGAAAAAATAGTCTAATTTTTTGGTTGTGTGACTGGATTCTCTATTGTGATCTGTATAGGTACTCAGATACCTTTATATATGGTTAAAATATAAAATATGTGGCAAATGAGATTATATATACATTTTCTAAGATAAATTTAATGGTGACAGAATCTTGATTTTCTCATCCCTGTACAGATAGTTATCATGTGCTGAAAGGTTTTCTTACTCTTTTAGTGCTGTTAGTGTTGCCACCTCTAACCAATTAGTATCTTCCTTGGACTGCATTAACATGTTGTTTAGGAGTACGCTGGATAATTAATTAAATAAGAGCAGAGATGTCAGAAGGATACAGGATTCACCAGTTCTTATCTTACCATATTATTATTTACAGTCCTAATCAGCTTTGGATTCTAATTTATTTGGGGTTAGTATTCATTAAATACTTTGCCAAAAGTTGTAACAAAATGGCTGTTGTTTTTTTTTTTCTCATTTTTCTCAACAAATCAGTAATTCTGTCAAGAAAATAATTGTATTTATTTGACAGAAGAGATGACAATTTTTTTGAACACTGAAGTTCCTCAGAATCCATAGTGTCACACTTGGAAGTCTAAAGGCTTGACTACACTCTGCAGTTAAATATAACACAAACCATCAGCATTCAAGCAGGATGCAGAATGGAGCTCAGAAACTCAGCAGGGCTTTTCAGCATTAATACCAAAATGAGTGTCTCTGCACGGACATGCAGCTGTGCTATGCAGAAGCACTTGTGTGGATCACTACCAGCTCAGGTAGATGAGTATGTACTACAGTACTTTCTATTGTACAACACAAACATATTGAAAGCATCTTTGAAAGACAGTCTCAGTTCCCACGGACAAGATGCAAACCAGCAATTAAGTGCCTAAAATACCAGGTGGCACTGAAACCTCTAAGTCTCTGAAAGCAATCCAAAGCTTTGCCTCCCTGGATGAAAAGACGTCACCTAAGTGCCAGAAGTTCTGCTACTGCATATGCTGAGAGGCACTAGTGTGGTAGCTCTGCACACTGGAGGCACTTAGTGATTCACAAATTGCACACAGGACCCTTCAGAGCTGCAAAGCTCACAGGGATTATGCCTAGAAGCTAAGAAGGACAGTGCATTGAGCATGAAGCACAGTTGCATGGTCAGTCTTCTTCAAAAGTGCAGCAAAAAGAGGGAGAAGTGGTGAAAAAGCTGCAAGCCCTAGAAAAAGTGATGTGCAGTCCTGCAAAATGCCGTGTTTGACATGGCAAATAAAAGTGTTACAGAATATCTAAGTAACTACATAGCTTCTGGTGGCTCATGTAATATCTACTACCCTGGCATGATCTGATTCAGCAGGATATTCAAAGCATATCTGCAACTAAAACCTTCCAACTATTCCCACCAGCCACACTGTAAATAGTCCACTCAAGTTTCTCACAATGCTGTACTGAGGACATTTGACATATATCCTTACCCTTAACCGATACATCAAATACTACTTATTTAAAACTTATAACATATAGGTGAAAATGTAGCAGTGATTCATCTCTTTCTTATCAATTCATAAAGATATATTGCACATTACAGATTGAAAAGGAGTTCTTCTGCAATTCTTCAAACATTTTGTAATATTAAGAAATTATTGCTTTGCTGAGGGTTTAAAACAAGGGGTTTTTAAAAATAATGTTTGGGTTTTGTTTTATTTTATTTTGTTTTGTTTTAAAATAGGAGATCATAAGAAACACCCTACCTATCCCACAGTAACATCTAAGAATGTTAATTACAAATACATCCCATTTGTCTTGGAGTTCCTGCTCTTAATTACTCATGAAAAATGGAACATCTCCAGGAGAGATTAAAAAAGATGAACTGCACAGTTCTCAACACCTCAAATGCCTCACAAGTGAAACATGAATTTGACAACAGGAATTCTTTCTTTTTGAAGTTTGATGAAGTGTAGTAACAGCTGAAAGCCCAGGGTGATGTCCCTCATCTGAATGGTCATCACGCTTAGCTCTACCTGATTTCCCAACTCCTCTGGGGTTAGTCAGGGTCCATTCATAATCCCAAAGTCACCATTTGCTGCCACTTCCAGGGACTTGGCAGCTTGATCTGTACCAGTAAATCAAATACTTCCCAGAAATGCTTCTGAGCACTAGAATATGAACACCTACATTTTAAACTGTTAAAATTGCTCTTGAAATGCTTTTTACTCATGCCAGCTAGCACTCTCCAAGACAATTTGTGGGCACAGATCAGAAGTGAGAACATTGCAGGAACCATTCCAAATAAGCAGGTAGATCTTGCCACAAATTGCTTTGAAAACTCAGGTAATTTACACCATAGACATCAGTTCTTCTATGCAGTGGGACTCTGCACATGGGGATGATCTCGGATACATCTTGTTAATAGTCCAGACATAGCATAAAATCAGTTGCAGTGGCATCCTGGTGAAACCAAGCCTCATCCTAGTGATGAGCCTTTGTTACTTCACTCAAAAAACTCACCTAATGCTAGAAAACACAGCTGCCAGCAAAATAAAACACACTTGCACACATTTCCTTCCTTAATGTTTTCCAATATTCTTGAGTAATTCCTGTGTTCTAAACCATTCAAAAGCTCTCTACCGCCTCAAAAGGGTGCTCTTTCTTATCTGCAAGTGATTTCCCATTAGGCCTTTTTGATAAGCTTCATCCACTTGACCATCACTTGATCCTTCAATGTACCTGCCTGATCAATTATCCTGTGGCTATGGCCACAAACCTTCACGCAAATTGATGTGTATCCAGTTGGTAGATCACGGGCTTACCCTTGCATTGGAAGATACAAGAAGTATTCACACCCACAAAAAAGCCAATTAAGTACCCAAGTGAAAGAGACGATCATTTAAGAAAATCACACCGAGATAAGGATAAGAAGTCCAAAAAGTAGCTTGCAGTTCTCTACCCTCTTCTGATTTTGGATATCTCAGCTTCTTCCATAAGAGGAGCAGGTAGAAACCTCTTTCTTGAACCTCACTGAATATAGTTTATGCAAAAGAGAAGTTTTAAAGGTTTTTTGAGTCAAACTAACTTTATCTCAATACTCATGATGGAAAAAAAATGAGACTGACAGTTTTATGGACCTTCCACTTTGGGGTTTAAAGGCATGAGGGAAGAGAATACCCCTCTGTAAGCGAAGAATATATTGGAATGGATTTTAAATCTATTTTAACAGTAATTTATCTACTTGTGCACTATGCTACAGCACATCACAGTAAACTGCATTTTTACACGGTTGCATTACCATTCCAGACATTTTACTACATAATCTACAATGACATTTTTCTTGCTGTATTCATTCTGCAAGAAGAATGCAAAAATGACTACAACAATGCAAATGCAGTTTTCATATCATGCCTGCTTAGGATACAAGGATAATTGTCGCGGTGGTTGAAGCCACCCCAAGGGTGGCTGAAGAAGAGACAAACAAGCCCGATGAATGGTGGGAAGGCACCACTATGTGACATCTCCCCCCTGAGTTTATAATGGTTCCTTCCTGTTACAGTTATGTTAATTCAGTTCCAATGGTTGGTCAGTTATCCTCCCGCCTCTCTTTAAATATTCATATTGTTCGAGAATGTTCCCCCAACCTCAACATCCCATTGGCCTGGCCCCCTTCTCCCCTCCCCTACTCTTCCCTGGTTGGCCCCCCTTGCATTGTCCCTCCCCCGTTCCGCCCCTGAACCCTGTCCCTATTGGTTGACCCTCTCCATATAAAAGTTGATGTTCTACCCTGTCTATCTGCCTTTTGTCCCTGGACCCTTCTGAGCTTAATAAACTCAGGAATCCATACAAAAGATGCCTCTCATATCTTAGTCCGGTGTCAGTTCTTCTTCAAGGAGTGTCTTTGGCTGCTATCTCACCAGCAGGGCTGCAGCCTGCAGCTAGGATCAGCAGGATCCTGCCAGGGGACCACTGGGTGCTGACAAGAGCCCCGGGCCAGGAGCCCTTTGGAACACGCAGGGTTGTGGGTCTGTCCCAGACCACCGAGGAGAAGTGTTACGCTTTGTAACATTTTATTTACAGATAATAATGTTATACAGTATTTATTAATGCTTTCTCAGTCAATATATTATGATGTATTGAATTCTTTTTGTCATGGGGCTCAATTGCTTAAATTTGACAGTCAGATGAAATTATAAAAAGTAAAACACCAAAGCTAATCAAACATAAATGTGATCCTGAAGTTTTATTGACTGCATTTAACAAATGTTATCCATTGGGGCTGGAATCTCACTGAGAGGAGAAAGGTGGAGAAATGGTTGGAGTGAAAAAGACATGTCCCTCTTGCTCTCAGTAGAAGTCAAAAATATGGGGTGGGAATGCTGTTAAACTCCATTTTCTTTGTATGTGTGACATTACTGTTTTAAGAAAAGTATTGCCTCTGAGTGATATTTACATGTAAAACTGTATTTGAGATAGAATATGTATCAGAGGGCATACAGCAGTATCTTTGTTAGTCAGGCATGAGATGCATGAAACATGTCAAAGTGAACCAAGACTGGTACTCTGCATGGTATGTAATGACCCTTTTTTTGTAAAAATTGCCTCTTGAAGGTTACTATATTTTTGATCAAACATCCTGTTCTAAAAATTATGTGTTCACATTTCACTGATAATTATGAAGTTACAAAATACCTACATTTCTGCTGTTCTCTAGAAAGCTGTGTATCACTATCAGCCATATACATCTTTGATTTACGTTTAAAATAAACTGTCATTATTAATTAGCAAGAACCAAACTGTTTATTTTAAGAAGGATTTTAATAAGTAGGAGCATCATTCCTGGAACTAGTTCTATTATCTCAACAGATGCCTCAAGTGGAAGCCTGGTAGATGATATCAGAATTAGTTCCTTGTAGCATCTCTTCCTTTTTTTGAAGATAATCTAGGACAAGGTGGCACGAGATAATTAGCAATAAGTATCTTAGCTCCCTGAATCATCTCCATAACTGATACTGAGCTCCTGCAGGTAGCCCTGGCTCACAAGGTGCGACTCCCAGGGAAGGTATTTCAACACAAGAGGCCCTACATCAGGGAAGAAGGAGCTATGTATATGAATGACTACATATGATATGAGAACTCCTCAGTATTTCCAGCTCCTCACTGCTGGAGTAAAGCACTTTACCATAGGGATAGTAGACTGTTTCTCTGGCCCCTGTCTTTTGCTTTTTGAGTGTTTTCAAACAGGAACACTGTTCAAAAAAAGCATCCATTTCTTCACTCTGAAGTAATTGTGGGGTTTTTTTCTAGGAGAAAAAATAAGTGCTTCTTACATCAATATAAGCAAATAATTGGCCTGCATTTGTAATTAATAACATCTCAAGACATGGATATTAAAGATCTGAGTTTTCCACCAGTTTTATACCCCAATTTTACTATAGTGTGGATGTCAATCCCTGTTTTGAAACCGCACACCTAGCAGCAAGTTCAAAGTTCCCCTAGATATCTCAACAAAAGGTTTTAATTCTCAAAGGGTGAAACAGTTCCTTACTTTTCAAAATAACACATAAATACAAATTCAAGAGTTTAACTTCAGACAACAAAGTTTAAAATTTTAATCTCTGTGATCCATTGTCTCAGTTTTTCCATCTTTGTAAGTAAAACCACTGAGTTTTTTAAAAAGTGATTTTATTTTCTTGGGTAAGAAGATCTGTACCTGATATGTATTCTTATTTACTACTATAAAAAGGTAGCCTTTTTTGCATTTTACAAGGCAAGTCTTTCCGAGTAACATGAAAGACTGTTTTTTTCATTTGGCATCTTATTTCTAAGCAGGACATCATTATTAACAAGAACAATTTATAGATAATATAAGTAATTTTGCTACAAAAAATTAGGAATGCATACAATTATGTTAGAACAGAATTTTACAAGTATCAATGAAAAATAATTAGGCTTCTTATTTTGAGCATCCAGTTCCCATTCAAGTGACGCATATAAGAACGTGTTATTAATCCTGACGTAAAACCATGCATCTTGTCAGTACATACCAGGGCTTAAAAAACTAGAGAACGCTGTTGTTACAATAAAGGGTAGGGCACACACACACACACACACACACAATTTCCCTACATTGACTTTAATGCCTTAATACTACTACATCTTACCAGTAGGCAGCACTGTTACATCTTTTTAGATGCTAGCAACGTTAATGACATACAGTGCCATCTGCAACTTTTTATATAATATCTGACCTTTACTTCCATTCAACCCTCATTATTTTTTCTTCACGCAGTGTTTCTATCTCCCAGATTTTATTTCATAAAAGAAAATAGGAATAAAATAAAAATGTTGGAATATTTTTTAGCACATCAAAAATGGGAAGTGGAAACTGGAATGGTATATTGGATTGCATTCATCAATTACCATAGCTGTCACTGTTTAAAACATGGCAATATCTATATCAAATGATGAATTACCTTAGGCAAATATCTCAGTAACAGAAATTATTCATTTCAGTATTGATTAAATCATTTAGACCTTTAAGATCTTAAGAGAACAAACTGATAGAATAAACAATGGCCCTGGTCCAGCAATCCCTTGTTGAAATGAAGAGCACATGAGCCTTCAGTTATGACAATCTAATCTTAAATTGGACTTTCTTCACAAGAAGGATTTCAAGTGTAAAATACAGGAAAAGTGAATTTTATAAACCAAATAACCTTTTCTTACTGCTTTTTTGAAAATGGCCAAGTCTAAATATACAAACATGTATAGTCTTTGTAACTGATCGTTTTCAGTTTTTCCATTTCACATAGTTTGTATCATCAACTAATTGGACTCTGATCTTGTATTTGCAAAAAATTAAAATTCAATACTGAGTTCAATAGGATTTTTGAATGTACAAGGGAGGAAGAATTTTATGCCAAATTTATATGTACCCAGCTGCAAAGGTTACTGACAGGTGTTAATAAGTATATTGATGAAGTACAGATAATGAATACTTACATTAGAATATTTATTTATTTTATCTATATTTCTATGTGTAGAAACACACATATTTATATGAGTAAAAGTTTAAAATAAGCCACATTCTCTTAGTTAATTAGTAAACAAGATATACTACTTTAAACATCTTAGCAGTGCCAAAGATTTTTTCCACTTTCTGTCCTACTTTCACACCAAAATTACAATTTCATATTTCATAAAAAGGCACTGAAACGTAAAATGGGCCAACATCAAAATATAACAAGGAAGCAAATATAAATTAGAGGAATTCTTTGGTTCTTTCACTAACTCATCAGATATATACAGAAAAGGACCTTTTAAGTTTAATGATACCTGCTCATTAAATGATGCTAAACAGTAAAATACCACAAACAGCAGGGAATTTCAGTTTACACTAGAGAAAAAAATAAAAGGGTAAAAATGACTGAAGTTGGCCAGTTCAAGCTGATAGGGCACTTGAAATGAATAACAGAAGAATGAAAGAGACACTCTAGGTTAAATTAGGTTCTCCTATGCCTTTTCTTGAAAGTGCTTAACTTCACAAATTTTATTTGAATTAACTAATCTGCCAAAATCAAAGACTTGAATAGGGGTAAAGTTAAACAGCCAACTATACTTCACAGTAAGTTTACCCATTAAACAGCAGATAAAACCTCTGCATAAGAAAATATGGGGGAAAACAGTTTCAGAAAATGCATTTTTTCCTTCTCTAGTCAGGAAAATGTCATCCCTGTCATACTTTTGAAGTAAAGCTCTACTTCAGAACAAAATTATTCAGATATGGAACTTAATTCCTCTAATAATTTGTTTATAAGAATCCTGTTTTCCTAAGCTCAGCACAGTTGCACAGTTTTTTTCTCACCATTTGAAATATATAATACTTGAGTATTGTGATTTTACTATGACATTAGAGATACTAAACAATTATACTGTATTACCTGACTAATAACTTTTGCAAATACACTTTTGCAAAGCATTTAAGGGAAAATATACTATTTGAAGAAATCAACAAAGTTGAAGGAAAAAGAACAAAGGTTGTAAATAAAAATGTGGCTTCAGATCTTTCTCAAAGTACATGCTATACTCTCTACTAATTTTGTTTGAAGCTGATTGTTTTTATCATGAAGAATAAAAAATACTTCCATTCTGTTTCTTGGGGTTTTTTCCTTCTGCACAGGCAGCTGTAACACAGTAATAAAAATACATATTTCACATATTTACAATCTGTTTCTCACACTTCCAGCAAATTTTCTTTCTGCTCTTAAATTTAAAATCAAACAAACAAACAAAACCAACTCACTTTAAGATCACCCTGCTCTCTGGTATTTGGGGTTTATTTTTTAGTACACAAAATGCTTAGATTGTCTTAGCCATTTTTATCTAGTATCTTAGCAATTTCAGAGAGGGATGAAGTGAAAGAAAGAAGAGAAAGGAGCAAAAATATATTTGGGGCTGTACAGACAGCAAGCAACTCTCCCCCTCTGTGTCTTTCTCGGGCAAAGTGTCTCTGTTCCTTAACATTGCTCCCAGAAACCCCTCACCTTCACACACTAATGTTCAGCCTGAGGGTGCAACACTGGACTGGGACACAAGAGCCATGATGTTGGTCACTGACAGAAAAAAAATTTGGATTTGATTTTCAGAGATGATTAGCAGTCATGGTGGCCAAGCATGACCCATTCATCTCACAGATTTACATGTTAACCCACAAGACTTGGGTAATGGCTGTCTACCTCACTGAGGGACTGCATGATTATTCTCATGCCTTTGAAACGCTCCAAATGCTCTAAGTATGGCAGGAATGCAAACAAATATGACCCCAAAGTAAGAGGTGCTGACATATTTGTTCTCTTTGGTCACTGACTGACAGTAGACCCTTCAGATAGCCACCTCCAAGGGGATGAACCCATGCCTCCCTCTAGATAAGTGCCACCACCTTTAAACCTTATGTTCAAAAACAAAGCTGCTTTATCAAAATACCACTAATAAAGGTGCTGAGTGATGGGTGCTGTGTCACCCTTAGAAGAAACACTAGATTGCTTTTAGTATGCCACAGTTACAAATGGCCCTGTCACCCATCTTCGAGGAATCTGAACAACTGAAAAAAGGCACGGTAGCAGTTGTAGAATAACTGTGTATGAAAACTCCATATAGATAGTGATGGACTAAAACATGAGAAATATTTTTGCTCTAGAAAAGTTGCCATAAAAATACAAGACACATTAAGGATGGGGCTGAGATAAAGTAAATAAATACCTTTCAGAAAATGAATAGTTCACTTCCTGTGAAAGAGCCAGGCAAATCTCTTGGCCCTTGCCACCAATCTGACAGCATCGATCAAGGAACAGTCTTGTGTATGCTCAGAAGTACATAAAGGCTCTCCTACAGTTCACTGCCAACAACTAAGCTCACTGTAGTGTAAAGAACACCGAGTTATTTTTTCCATGCCTTAACAATACAATCAGAGCTAACAAGGACATGGTGGTGCAGATACAACTTTTTATTCACACCTGCACTGGGTTAACTCAAGTGAATAAACCCAAGCATCTCCTGTTTGTGTGAAACTCAGCAGTGAAGAACTCCCTCAGAGATATTTCTCCCACTTGGAATACCATCAGTATGCATCAGGAAAAAAGCATTAGCTGCACCGTTTTCTCAGCTCATACCACAGATAACACTGGAGAGTATTTCATGCTAAAGGCTTAAGCAGAGCATGAAAAAAATGAAATAGCCCTACCAGTCTCAGAAAATTATATATCATCTCAGAAGGAAATTTAGAAGCTGAGTGTAGACTCTCATTCAATGAGAGGCAAGGAACAGATTTGATCTTTTTGTGGTCACCAACATGATGAAGAAAACAACTTTTTAATTAAGAAATATAAAGGTACAGGAAATACAGGAAATAAGGAGCTAGCAAAAAAATTTGTCTTTGCTTGCTAGAAAAACAAGAAAGAGATTAGTTAAGGTTAGTCTCATTGAGAAAGTCATCCATAAAACAGCACTGACAACTATGTAACTACATCAGATACACTGACTAAACAGCTTATTGATTGTATTAGTAACCATGGACGAGAGCAAACAGGATGTTATTATCTTCATTCTCATTATTATTTTTACTACAAGTGGCTGGAAGCATCAGCTGAGAGGCCCCACTAATATAGGCACTCCATGAACCACAGCAAGACACTCCACCACCAAAGAATTCAGTCTGACCAAAGACACCTTGCAGAATAATTTTGACAAATTTTATCCTTTCCATAACTTTCATATTTTATTCTAATTATTTTTGCAGCATGTCTTGCAACAAATATTTCCTTATCTACAATTCTTAACTAATTCTCTTTCTATTCTTACATCTTATTAAGTCATATAATTTCTTTTCACCAGCAAAATTCTCTCCTCTAGCATAAAAGAATTGGCAAATCTGGGGTTGTTCAGCTCAAAGGGACAGGAAGTTCTAAACTAAAAATGCAACCCTTGTGTTCAATTTAAAAATGCATGATCCATCATACGCCTAAGTCTATCTGGTCTTCTGTTTTTTTTCAAAGAGGAAACAGAAACTTGAGCCTTGAATATCACCTGCCTCCCTGACTGCTTCTCCCTGTGATTGTTTTGGGAATGTAACTGTGTGTTTTCCACAGAGTGGAACAGAAATGCACAGGGAAACTCTGCTTACCCATTTGGGGATTGGAGAGCAGGGATAGATACACCTTAAAGGAAGAAGTCCCAGTACACTCAGAACTGGTCCATGGAAGGTAAGGCTGGATACATCTGATGTAAGTATTCTGAAGGAATGTTATTCTCAAAAAAATCCTATGTGCTTGCTTTACAGTTGTTAGAATACTGACACATGCCTCTGCATTACATTGCACAAATATTTATACAAGATTTTAATTAGACCCTTAGCTGAATATTCCACGATATTCAAGCTCTAACTGATGTCATATGTAGAGATATAAAAAATTTCTCCTAACCATTGATCCAGTTGATGCTACTTAAAAGCCAATATGCTTTTCCAAAAAATGATCAAATATTGTAACTATTACTGTACTTTGTCAAAAGCTGAAAGTCCTTGGTGATGCAAGAATAAATGCACTGATATTAAGACTGGGCGGATTACCTGCTACCCTGGTGTAGCGGTTTGAGTTCTCCTATTTGAGTTTCTGGCTAAATGCCAGCACACTTACCAAAATTTACCTGATTCTTGTTGTGAGATAAGGATTAATAGTAGGCAAAGTAGGCTCACACTTTAAGGGATATAAAGAGAATTTATTAACAGACTTAAAAAGGAATAATAAAAATCAGGAATCAGAACAAAACCTTTATAACACCTTTCCCCCTCCCCTCCCCCACCCCTCCCTCCATTTCTTTCCCACTAACCATACAAAAGACAACATTTCGACTTTTAGTTAGTTTACCACTTTTGGAACAGTCTTTTCTCAGTTCATGTAGGGAGAGAAGTTTTCTCTTGCTTTACTATGTTGATTTCCCCCATAAGAAATACAGTTCTTATGGTTTTCAGCCTCAATACAAGCAACTGCCGGGAAGAAAAAGATCTGCTTGTTTTGGAAAATCCCTCCCACTTTAGTAGCTTTCCCAGGACCACTACAGTGGGCATATGATGGTCGTTGAAGTATTCTTTTGAGGATGAATATTTCTATTACAGCAGCAATTAAATCCCCTTTTTTCATTATTGGCAACATAAGTCTTCTTCTATTATTCCCGGGGCAAGGAATCTTTATGCAGGAGCCTTAGTCCACTGGCTGTAGCTAGAATATTACATCCCCCCTTTTTTCACTCTTTTAGACCACTGTTCATATATTACAGCGTATATTATAGCCGAGTTTATCAACATGTCTTTACAAGAGAATTTTCAGCCTCAAAATTGGGATACTCCTCATCTCCTCCTTCTCTGGATATAAGCCTTGCTTCATTCATTAACTTGGAGTCTTTATGTTGTACCTTTTCTAGGTGTCTTCATCCTTTCTCTTTCTGTGTGGGGGAAAATGGATGTTTTCAAGTCCCATCTTGATATTGAAAAGGTTAATTTGTCTCTCAGTTAGGCGATGGTCACATGACCTCTGTCCGCGCTGTCTGAGTGTAACATTCCCAGCACCTGAGCTGAGGGAGAGGAGCCCGCCTGTGCTGCTCTCCATCCAAGCCGCGTCTGGGTCGCAGGGGGCTGGCCTGAGCCCTCTCCCGCGCTGGGCTGCGTGCGGGTCGGGGCCGGCAGGGCTGCGTCCGAACTGCAGGGGGCCCGGCCCGAGTTTTCTCCTATGCTGGACTGTGTGCGGAGGCAACCTGGCCCAGCCAGGCGGGACAGGTCGGCAAGGCTGAGTCACCTCGGCCTGGGGCAGCAGAATGAAGCCTCTCTCGGCTCGGCCAGAGCCGAGAGGAGCCAACGTGGCTCCCCTGCCCGTAGCTGCCGTGAAGGGCCAAAGACCGGCCCGGGCCCCCCCATTTCCCCCCCTCGCCCGCGCCATCTTGGCTGACAGCCAAGCCGTATGGCTTGGCCGGCCTTTATCAGACGGGGCGGAGGGGAGAGAACAACATCTCTCAGTCAGCCGGAAGTCTAAAAGAGGCAGTCTTTGCATACTCTCTTGGTTTTATGAGTTCTGGAGGTGGAAACTGCAATACCTCCTTTTGGGTACCTCATTTCCAGCTCTACCTCCTTCTTTTTGCACTGGAAATCCCAACCAAGGCTACCCCACGACACCTGGAAAATAATATGGAAAACTACCTGCCTGCCCAAGAACATCCGACTGTTTTAACTGAGTCATGAGAGCAATGGCTGCCCTTTAGAGCCCACCAAGTTACACAGTTCTAAACCAGACACATGTCAGATTGTGTGCAGTCTATAGTACACAAATGAGGAATTCTATCTAGGTTAATCTGTAGTATTTTTATTACTTCACCTCATTAACTCTGTCTTATCTTCTGTTTAGAGTTTTGTTTATACATATCGGATTGTTTGTTGATCCTAGAATTCATTTTCTTTTCTTATACTGTCTGCATTCCCTTTAGTGTCATTCTCCCACTTTGTCCACTTTTCTCACTCTGCTTTTCCGTTAGTCTCATCTTTTATCCAGTTATTTCTTTACTATGAAAAAAACCCTTTGACTTAACTTTGAAGCACATTAATAAGTGATTCTTTCACTTTTACTTCTAGTTCCCTTCTCTCTTCCTACTTAACTCCCTCTTCCTTCCCATCTGAGTTATTTATTCTGGAGTTTCTATTCCTTTCAGTCTCTTCCAGCCTTAAAATATATCATCTTCATTGAAAACATTACTTATTTTTCTTATTTAAAATTGTGAAAATGCAAAAACTAACACAGAACAGGTCTGACTGAATAAGCCTGCATCTAGCATCTTAACACGTATCTCAGAGAAGGCAATTTGAATGGCATTTGGCCCATCTTGGAGGACTGTGTGGTACCCAGTTGATTAAAACAAATGTCTTCTTTTTTGACCAAGTTAATACCCATTATATTGGTAAAAGCCCTCTTTGCAACACAGTTTGATGGACAGTGCTTTCTTCTTTTGAAATAATTTATAAGCTTCTGCTATTAACTTATTTACAAATAAACCTAATACCTGAATTAGTGTTCACAATTCTTAGATATGTCCCCAGAATATATTCCATTAATAGAAAAATTATTGATTGAACTATCCATGACTTCGTGAACTGGAATTCCTTCTTCTGGGGGAAGAGTACCAAAGTATACCAAATACAGCAAACTGCTATTGACTGTGGAACAAGCCCTACATAGCATCAGATTCAAAGATTCCATACAATGTCAACAGAACATGGTGTTGGTAACACCAAGGTTGTTGTCTCAATCCCTGTATGGGCCATTTACTTAAGAGCTGGACTCGATCCTTGTGGGTCCTTTCCAACTCAGAATATTCTGTCAATCTGAGATTGAAATTATAAATTACAAAATTATTTACACCTGAATGCAATCACGGTGTGCTAGGTGCTTTCCAAACAGTGGAGAAATTATGTGACTAGCATGTAATTTCAAATAAATGAAGTCATGTTTCATAATTTGCAAACAGGGAATAGTGGAACCTGCCTTCTTTAGAAACTACATTGACAAAAGTGAGAAACCACCACTCCAGAAAAATGCACTTCTACCACAATCCCAAAATTATTCTTGCCCAATGCTAAAATCTAAAGGGGATATATATTAAAAGACTAAAATAAAGCATTATTTTAAAGCAGATTGGCCATATTTTAGCTATGTTAACAATACTGAGCCATACTCATGTTTCCTCTCACTCTCCTTGCCACAATTTATTTGCTTTCTGCAAAGATTCTGAAATAACTTAAATTGCTTACAGTCCACATTTTTTATAATAGGAAGAGGCAAATAGAATCTTACAAAATCAAAAAGGAACAGGAAACATCTCCCTTTTTCCTACTGTATATGGCAACGTATTGAAGCTGGCCATTGAGATTAAGAACACGTGATCACCTGAATCCCTTTAGATGGGAGAGAAAGGTCAGGAACCTATCTAAGAAAAAATCTGGATGAGTTGGTATGGAAGCTTCCTTTATGCTGCTTTTAAAGAACTTCATCAGGAAGTGGTATTTGACCCTACCAAAGGTAAGCAGTGTCCAGAGATTGTCTTTAAAACTTAGTATTTCTCAGCAATTGTCTAAAAATTCAGTCTGAGATTGTACCACGTTCCATTACAACTAGAACAAAAAAAGACATTGTTCCTTAATATTTCTTCCCTTTATCACAATAAAAATTGATGCCTGAGTTGCATCTTTTTGATCTATTTTTCAAAGATTAACCTTAGTTTTGCATCATGGAGAAATGCCTCTAACATGTTTTGACAATAACTAATTTAGATTTAATATACTCTCATATACCGGGGGAAAAAAATTTCTTTATGATTTGGTCTTAGTATTTTCAAAGAGAAGTAAAAAAGCAGGATTTAGCTTCACATTAAAATATTTAAATTTAGGTCCTAACATGTATGTTCAGTTTATAATAATTTAGTTCAATCAAGAAGAATTTATGCTTCTACAATCTGTACGTGGAGTCTAGAGAAAAATAAACCCATTGTAGAGCTTTCAGTTTGCCTATTCGAGTTTCTGGCTAAATGCCAGCACACCCAAATTTACCTGATGTTTGCTGTGAGATGAGGATTTGGAGTAGGCAAAGCAGGCTCAAACTTTATAGAGTATAAAGAAAGTTTATTAATATACCTAAGACAAAGAGGAAAAGAGAAAAAAAACAAGAAGAACCAGAACAAACTCCTCAGACCACCCCTCCTCCCCCCAACTCTCCATTTCTTTCTCCCTGACAACACACAAAAGACAACACATCGACCTCCAGTCAGTTTACCACCTCTGAAATAGTTCTTGTTTCAGTTCATTTAGGGAGAGAAGTCTCTTTTGTTTATACCATGGATTGTCTGTAAGAAAAATACAGTTTTTTATGGGTCTTCAGCTTCACCACCAGCCGCTGCCTGGAAGAAAGATCGGCTTGTGGTGGATACCCTCCCACACCAGTAGCCTTCCCACAGCCACTATGGTGGGTCATGAACAGTCCACAGGGTACCTGTTTTAAGGATGCACAGTTCAATTGCAGCAACAAAGAAAATCCCTTGTTCTGTGCTGAGCAACACAGGTTCTCTGGACAACAGAAGTTCTCTGGCATTCCCCCCGGGACCAGGGCTCTGGGTGACAGCCTCTCCTCTCTCTTGGTTCAAGTTTCTCATCAGGCTGTACTTATTTCAACACCTACTTGTCTTTACCCAGGTATTTCAGTTCACTGGCTGCAATTAGAACCTCCCATCCCCCCTTTGGACTATGTCTTCATATATTACAGGGAATTTATTAGCTCAGTCCCAGCCATGGTTCTCCAAAAGAATTTTCAGCTTCACTCTTGAAGCACTTCTCATGCACCTCCCTTTAGGCATCGGTTCTGCTTTCCTCACTGACTGCAAAGTCTCTGCGCTGCATTTATGTAGATGTCCTCACTTGTTCCTCTCTCTCTGCAAGGAAGGATGGGTGTCTGCAAGTTTAGTCCAGGCATGGATAGAGTTAATCTCTCTCTCTGGCAGTGTGACGATCATGTGCTCCCTGCCGGGCTGTTTGAACAGGTCCGAGCTGGATGGCAGAAGCTCTCAGAGTCTCTGTGCCCGGCTCTGCAAAGCTGGCTCGGCCTGGTAGGGCCAGCCGGGCCCAGGGTGACAGGGCAGGGCCTAGCCCGAACTGGATGGAGTTTGGCCCGGTCCTTGCCTGGCCCTGTCTAGTGTAGCTGACATGTTGGCTGAACTCTATCTGCCGAGAGCCCAGGCCACTTCCTCCCCCATGCCCGGCTGCAGCTGCACTGCCGCTCTAAAACCTCCCTTCCCACCCCCCCCCCTCCCCCCCCTTCCTCCTTTGGAAGGAGTGGGGGGGGCCTTACCAGGGAGAGAAGCAGGAGATGCTCCTCTCTACACAGCAGCAGGCCAGAAGAGGAAGAGGCTCACAGGGTCTTTGCTTATATATGATTTTTCCTCTAAGGCAGATCAACTTTTTAATTGGTTTACCTATATATCAATCCTTAAAACTACCTGGTTATTGGCTCTCTCAGGAGAGAAGTTGTATCACTTCCTGCAGCATAGGTCACTTCCTAGATTTTGACCGCTCCTGACTAACCCAGGACACTCATTCACAAGGATTCTTAGTTGCCTAAATTTTAACTGTTGGCAGAATCACTCTCCAGTTGTCTCCGATTTAAGTGGGAACTGCATTCATTACGAAGCAAAACTTTGCCACCTACTGCAAGTGCAGACACCTATGCCTGGGCTTCAGTCTGAACTCTGAACCTTATTCAAGATGCATTCAGGGTTGTCAGCTGGACAACATGACTAAACAAGAATTAAAAATGGTATTCATTGAAAATACAAAGAAACTGCTCTATATATGTCTGACAGGACCACATATATGAAGCTCCTCCAATGAACCTTTTTTGTAGAAAAGTGGCATCCCCTTGAATTTCTTTTTACCAAGAGTTAATATAATTAGATTTGAAGAATTTACTATCTAGATCACTTATACCTAAAACAATGAAGTTGATCTCAATTTTTTCTCATGTAAAAACCTGTAAGTAGTTTTTCTTCTCTTCCCTATTTAAATATGCATCCCTATTTTTCACAGAGTTAAACATATTTTTACAAAAGGGGAACTTAGATTTGTATGTTACTTTATTAGTCCAGTTTTGTAAGAGAAGATCAATACAATCATTTTGCATGTCACTCAACAATAAATATCTTCTAAGCCTTCTAAGCCACTCCAAACGTGACAGAGCTTCCACCATCTTAAGTTGCTCCAAGTTTAATGAAAAAGAAGATACGGGCATTGTTAATGTACCCACCAAAATAGACACTGTCACAATTGCTGTGCCACACAGGCATCAGATTTCATGTGGATTCCATTGACAACATGAATGTGGACTTTTTTTTTATTATTTTTTTAGAAATAGGACTGGTTTCTATACCTTAGAATACCAAAATTTCCATAAACGTATTAAAATCCAGCTGCCAGAATTAGAAAGCTAAATGAATATGAAGGGTTTATTGGCAAAAAAGAAAAAAAAAAAAAAACTCCTGTTAAAATTGAAAAAGTTACAAAGAGTATCAGAAATACATGTCAATGAATTTGAGTTTCATCTTGAAAACTTGGCCCAAAAGTGGCAAAGACTGAAGACAATCAGATATTCAGTACTGTCATGTTTTTTGAGCAGTGTTATATACTGGCAGAGCCCTGCTGCAGAGATTTTTCTGTGTAACACGGTTTTTCTTGTACACCCATTTTTTTCCTAAAGCTTCTCTATTGTGGGTAACGTATGTCTTTTATACTGCAAGAAGTGTTTGTCAACTGTAAGGGGCTCACCAGGGTTGATGCAGGACTGCAGAAAAGACAGAGGTCCCTCTTTGCCTGAATTATAACATCCCTCACCCTAAGGAAAACCTGTGAGGTAACATCTTTTCCTTATCTTCTTTGACTCTACTTGCATCAGAAAAGAAAATTATAGAAGGAGGAAATAAGAGGGAAATCATCTTACCTTTATCCAAATCAGGAAAAGCAGTTGTACTGATATTACAAAACAGAGGAGGGGAAGGGTAATCACCACTGGTTCAGAGATGCTGTTGGAGTAACTACTACTGTTGCTGGGGTTTTTTTGTCTGGAACAAACTGACAGGATTCAAAGGCAGGGACCTTAAGAGCTCCTGCTCTCTTAGCCAATCCATGAAAAAGTAAGGGAGGACACTAGTTCCTCAGCTGAACTTCAGCAAAAGGGAAACAGAAGAAAAAAGTGTATTTGCAAGAGTAGCGCGAAACACTCCAAAAAGTATGTGCACAAGAAATATATACTGGGAATTATGTATTAGTCCCCCAATACAGTGATACTCTCTGTACAGTGTATCAGACAGTAAAAATTCTCCTTGTACATCCTCAATAACTGTCTTTTCCCACACCATTCAAATCCTCAGGTTTCCTTCCATGCTTTCACATCTTTCACCATGATTGCCTTCCCTCAGCACTCCAGAGCTTGTTCTGCCAGAGGTTCTAAGTCTATAAATCAATGTGAAATTAAAAAACACATGAACCATTCTGACATCTACCATGGAGTGACTACTACCAACTCTTAATAATATCAATGTGTAAGAAAACATTTATAAAGCACATCATACACACTGATGACTGCACATTCATAATCCTCATTACACTTCTGCCTCATGTGAGGTTTCCTAAACAGCAAGGAGTTTGGTTTCTACTTTCCTCTTGGTATAACTTATTAGTCTTTTTACTTTTTTCACAAATTTGTGAAAAATTGTCTTTATTTTACATAGATACTCTGCAAAAAGAGCATTCACCTATTCAGATATTTTTCATAATTATGCAACTTAATATATAGAGCAATACTAAATCCACTGTCATCTTTCAGCTACTTTGGAAAGCAGACATGCTATGTACATCCTCTTTTATATATTTTTTAAATTTTTTTCCCTCTACCAAAGAAGCTGGTAGAATTCTTCACAAACCAGTGAAGCATATGGTAAATTGGGAATACCAGACATGACAGGAATAGCTGTAACTCTATTCATGTCAACAGTGTTTATAGGGACAGAAGCTCTTTTCCCAGTCAGAAGAAATAAGACTAGTGCATATCTGGAGGAGAAATAAAGCCTGAAGAAAAAAAGGTACTGCTTTGCAACACAGAGCAATGCTGTCATGGGGTAATCGCTGTTAAGAATTCCCGGTGTAAGGAGAGGGGGTGGAGTCGGAAATGAAGTAGCCAGCATAAACTCCGCCTACCAAAAAAACACATAAAACCAAGAAAGCAGCTGAAGAGACTCTCTTTGAAGCTTCCGGTTTGCTGAAGAAAGAAGTCGCTCTCCCTCTCCGCGCCAGAGCTGGGTAAGGTCTCCCCAGGCCACATGGCCTGGGGCTGCCAACCAGCGTGGCGCGGGGAGGGGGAGGGGAGAGAAAAGACTCAAGCTGTTTCATTCTGCTGTCCCTGGCTAAAGAACTTCGCCAGCTCTGCTCGCCTAGTTTGGGCCAGGCCGATCGCTTCTCCACGGCGCAGCCCGGCGGGAAGAGAGTTTGAGGTCGGGCCCCGTGGGTTTCGGGAGCTCCCCTCCCTACCCGGTCAGCTCCGCAGTGAACTCGGCACGAGAGAGAGAGAGAGGACTCAGACTGGGCTCCTCCCGCGGAGCTCGGACATGAATCCCGCCGGGCGGCCCTGCGTGGCTCGGCACAGAAAAGAGACTTAGACCAGCTCTCTGCAGCACAGGTGCAGTCTCGCCGGGCTCCCACAACTAAAACGCAGCTTGGATGGGGAGACAGCACAAACAGACTCTTTTTTTCTCCAGTTCAGGCACAGACTTATAACATTCAAACCATGCGGGCAAAAGCCACGTGACTATTGCCCAGCCAAAAAGACAAATTAACTGTTTCTTTCTAACATCAGAATGAAACTTTGGGGGTATTCATTTTCTCTTCCCACACAGAAGGAGCACAGAAATGAAGGCACCTACGAAAGGTACAACATAAAGACTTTGAGTTAATGAATATAACTAAGCTTATTTTCAAAGAAGGAAGAGATGAAGAGTGCTTTACTGCTGAAAGTTCTTTTGTAAAAACATGTTGATAAAGTTAGCTGTAACACCCTGTAATATATGAGTAATGGTCTACAAGAAGTGAGAAAAAGGGAATATAATGTTTTAAGTTATAAGCAGTAGACTGAGACTTTTTGCGTATTAAAATCTTTCTTTCCTCGCCCCAGGAAAACAGTAGAAGACTTGTGTTGCTGATGATAAAGTAAGGAGATGTTGTTGTCACTGTAATAGAAACATTTGCTCTCAAAAGAACACCTCAATGACCATCATATGTCCATTGGTGTAGCCCTGGGAAAGCTACTGAAGTGGGAAGGGGTCTAGAAAAGCAAATACCTCTCTTCAAGGAGAGAATCACTTACTAGAAAGCTAATAACCATAGAAACTGTGTTTCCTATGGGAGTCAACATGATAAAACAAAAGAAAGCTTCTCTCTATATATAAATTAAGAAAACTGTGAAGTTCCAGAGGTGGTGGATTAACTAGAAGTTGATGTGTTACCTTTTGTATGGTCAACAAGAAAGAAAATAAGAAAGGTGGGGAAGGGAAAAGAGTGTTCTGAAAAGTTGTGTTAATGCCTAAGTATTGTTCCTGTTTTACATCTGTTAATAAAATTCCTTTTTGTACTCCTTAAAGTATAAACCTGCTTTTGCCTACTATTAATCCTTATCTCACAACAAAATCAAATTCCCAAACCTCGAAACCGCAACAAATGCATATCCCTTATTCACAGTAGATTAGCACAAAATAAAATACAAAACAATACCTTTTGTAATTGCATTGAATCCAATGAATCAATGGTAAGGATTTGAGTAAAAGTAGCCACAAATACCTTGTAAACTATGCACATATTGCAGAATACTTAGAGATTACTTACCTAATAAAATTCAAAAGCAGCTAGAAACTCAAGGTGGTGATCAAACTGATTTTACAATTGATTTTGTTCTTTTTCTTAGCAGATGACAAAGATACCAGAAATCTTGGATTAAAATATATGATTTAGGATCTCAGGAGAATGCAGTCGATACGACTGCACCATGGGAAAAACAGGCAGAAATGCAATAAAGTTGGTCAGCCTTACACTGCTCGGGGTGTTCAGAGAAACTACTGTCTACAGGAGGGACTGAGAATGATATGAGGAATAAGGAAGAGAGGGAGAAGAAATCTGAGGAGGCAGATAGGGGCACATAATCGCCATCTCTTTCATATGACTACACTTACCAAGTGACCACACTTACTCCCAGGCATATCTTTGCAGCAATCACCATTTGTTACCTTTCATTTTGGAAGGTGTTTTGAGAACCTGAACTTCTAGATTAATCCCCCACTTATCAATGTTTGGAGTAACTTCAGTAAATCCAAGACTGAATCCAAACGTTTGGTTACTAGTTACCTTCCCTGAAAGAAATACTATCCAACATCAAACACCTGGAACAGAAACTAAAAATCTTTTTTAGACAGAACATAAAAAGGAAAACATGGAACAGTTTTGAGTTTGGTCACTGCTCACCACATATTAGAATAAAATATTCAAAACTACTGGAACTATAGAGCCAAAATAAAACAAAGGAAAAGACAGAAAACAAGTTCTACAAAAACCATGTATTCACGGCAACTTTAAAAAAATAGGAAAGAAACCCAAATAAATCACAAGTGTAGGAAAGGGGAGTCTTAAGAGCCTGCAAGTGGGTTTGTTTTTTTTTAGAAACACTGACAGCTAACAATATTTTAGTCATGCTGCAGCATCTAGGCTATTCTGCTTTGGAATGGTGCGATGTACAAGACACAGGCATAGATTGAAGGTGGAGCAGTCTGACCGGAGGCTGAGAGCCATGACTGATGTGCCCCTTAAGAAACTGACATTCAAAGGACAGCTCAAAATCTTCTCTTCTGTGCAGGCTAGGGTGAGCACTAAATGCTTTATTTATCTCCTCTATCCCAAATAAAATTTGAGATTACACCTGTGAAACAGGACACATTTAAAAAGGTAAGGTGGGTAAGTTGATTAGCTAATTAACCAAGCTCTTATATACAACCCATAGGGAGCATCTCAAATGCATAGGGCATCTTTTGTTATTAAGAAAAAAATAGGACAAGGAAGATTTATCATTAAAATATATTTCACTAATTATACCACCTGGAGTTCCTTCCACAAAACAAACTTTTAATTAGAAACTGGGTTTATAGAAAATGTTTGCTATAAAATTTTGATTGTTTATTAAAAGTAGAATGTGGAAAGTTCCTTGCATGCTAAGGGCACAAGTGTACCACATCAGAGGATGCGCTTTGTCTTCTTAAAGGGCTCAGGAATATCTTCAGAAGGTATTGGCATTTATTTTTTGTATCCTTTTTAAGAACAGGTAAAATTAGTTCATTCATGGTAGAAGAGCTTTACTAATTGTAGACAAATTATTTGCTCTTTAAGGAGGTAGTAAAACCTGGTAAGAAATTCAATATGAGCCAGCCTGAGAAGCTGAAAACTCAAGTCCCATACAGGTCTTTTGTATCACTTGAGTGCTCCAAAGTCATTGCTTTCTTCCCAGAAGTACCAGTCACCTCATTCTCCATGTCTGGAGAAGCTCAGCTCATACACTGCATTGCTCTATGTGTTGCAAAGTGCAGCCTTGCCTTGCACTGGAGCTTAGCTACATTTGTCATGTATGAAATCACTTAAATTGCTTATAGAATGCCTTAAGGAACCAGCAGAAAAGTACTGCTTTTAAGATGTGCTGAGGAAAACAGCACAGACACATGGGAGCATTATTGATGCCCATCTTCATGCTCTTAAAATAACATTCCATTTCTTTCTTTAACTGCGTGAATATCCTTTTCAAAATAGTATTAGTTGAATTTTTTTTCTGAACAGGTTTTTTGCTGTGAATATTTGTCTTAAATAAGGAGTTATGAGAAAGTCACTGGACAGATGGGAAAGCTGTGTAATTCTCTATATATGATATCAAAGGGACAAATCCCTGTTTCACATATTCCCTAACTTAGTCCTCATACAAGGGAAGAACCATGAGGTCCTATCACTGGAGCTGGCAAAAGAAAGCAAACAGCAATCCTCCAAAACCACGAGTGATCAAGGAAAGAACAATGACCTGCATTTATTGCCGGGTAGTGCTCCCAGTTGAGTTAATAAAGTTGTTCCCTAATTAAACTGAGCACTTCACATCTTGTTTTTCTTCTTGCATGGCTGGGACAATTAAGCATCCTTTGATGTAGAGTGCTCTGAGGAAATCTCCCAATTACTTTATGAACGATTTTTGTCATAAAGCCTGAGAGAATTTATTGAAACCACCTACAGTGGAATGAGGCCAAAACCAATCAACACTGGATGACCACCAGACTTAGGGCTAAGGACTTTAAACTAGAGGTCACTAAGACCACAAGCAACACATCATACAGAGAAATTTAAGCTTTGGAAGTGCTGGTTGAGTATAGTAAGCTGAAAAAAATTCTGTGAAATTAGTCTACTGAGCAGAAATTACTCACTACTTGAACAGAAAGTGTTGACAATCACTGATTTTCTGCATACTGGAGGTTTTATTATAATCTGACTGAAAACTAAATTAAAGTACATGTAACTGCCCTGCTTAATCAAGTTGGAAAAGGCATTTTGTTACTTTTTTCCAAAAATAGGCAAAAATATTACTAATTTCACATATTAGATATTTGAAATAGTAGTTTATTATCCTAAGCTTATGGTGTTATGGACAGAGAATAGTAAGGATTATCTCCCCCTTCAAACCTACTTTTTTCATAGGCAACCATGATAGATTTCCCTCTATAAATTGGTCCATTTTCACCTTAAAACTAGTCAGGTTAAGTAATGTATCTGAAAAATTAGGAATACTGAAGAAATACTTTTTAAAAGTAATATGTATATATATTCCAAATAGATATATTTAAACCTTAAGCTCTATATTTAGTATTATAACTATCATACAATATTTCATTAATTGGTACATGCAATTCATCAGCGTTTAGATGGACCATAAGTACAACTTTTTTTAAAGTAATTTTTAGATGACAGAATAGGGAAATAGTAATTAAAAAATAAACAGCACCAGTTATAGTGCCTTCCACCTTTTGGAAAAGTATTACTTTCATGTTGTGCTAATGTCCAAAAAATACTAGGTCAACACTATTGTATCTATTCAGTGTCCACTTGTAGCAACAAAAAAGTACTCACAACCTAAAGAGAACAATTATGCAATTGGCTTACCAAAAATATACTTTCCTTTTAGCATAAGGAAAGTATAGTCTTTTCAACTCTCATTTTTAATTACTTATATTGTGCATGGGGTAAAATTTGTTTTGTGAAATTTGACCGTCTCTATAAGTCAGCTCTCTG
The DNA here is from genome assembly GCA_034509425.1 of Eopsaltria australis. NCBI lineage: Eukaryota > Metazoa > Chordata > Aves > Passeriformes > Petroicidae > Eopsaltria > Eopsaltria australis. The sequence goes on from JAVTVJ010002060.1 coordinate 41,707, forward strand.
TCACAAAGTCTTTTTAATTAAAATGTGAATTAAGTTTTAATGGTAGTGTTATTATTCACTTAACTAACACAATCTGGGCAGAAAATATATAAATAATAATAAACCAGCATAAAATTCCCTACAAGGCAATTCATCATTAGTACAAATTAGCTCTAAAATGCATCACAGGCAAGTAAAAAAAAGCTTCAATTATTTTGCCTTACAGTATAATAATGAGTCTTAACTAGGGAAAAAAGATACAGTAATTTAGTAATGTTAAGATCTACCCACTGGAAAACACCATTTCTGCTGTTGAAATATTTTAAGACGTATATTCCATTCAACTTCCCAAACAAATAGCAGACTGTACTTCAAATGCATTGCAAGACTATTAGGTAATCTTTTTCTTTGTTTAGATTCAGTAGGGTTCAGTGACAAATATTCATCTTTTCTTTCTATAAAAGTTCCTGTTCTTTTGCTTAGTTAAGAATTGCCTTAGTTTTTAGTAGCATAGTCACAATTTACTTCACCATTGATTAGCCTCACTCAGTAAACTTCAAACAAAATGCAAAAATGATCATTTAACTATTTTAAAATTATGAATTACTTGTTCAGTGTTAAGATCGCAGTGGAAAGAGCAGTTATATCTGTAGGTAGGCTAATAGAATCAGACACAAAGCTTCTGAAATAAACCAATACCAGCTGCTCCCATGCCTCATTACTTGGCAGTATCATTGGCTTTCAAAAGCCACACAGACTTTTGAGAGGACATAGCTGTACAAAACAGACACTTCCCTCAGAAAAAAAAAAATAAAAAAGAAAAAAGAAAAGAAAAAGAAAAGTCCTATACTTCAGGGTATATGTGCAACTATTTTCTATTCTTAGGCACACATATTTTCCACCACCATGCATTTTACTTATTTTAACAGGTGAAAGCAATTAGATTTTAAAATTCTTACATTGTCAGTGCTCCCACTTCTAAAAGAATAATTTAAAAATTCTAAAACTAATGAAATATCTTTTTGATTAGTAACACATAGTTTGTGCTTAGAGAAGATTTTGAAGTAGGAATGATTATCATAATCAGTGTCTGATCATTTAGTTCACTAAGAGAGGACATTAATGGGAGAAAAAAAAATGGCTACAGATATATCATGCAGGCAGAAATGCTATGCACATGTAGCATTTTGTATGGCCATAAACACACTGTTCAAAAACAGAGCTTAAAGAAAAATCACTTTCCAAAATCCTTATTAAATTAGTTGAGCTTGCTGTACTCTGCAAAAATGAGATTGCAACACTAAAACTCTCAGTAAAAGGTGCTGTCAGACCCTCATCATCTCAAACAGTCATTAAGAAAGCCTAAAGATTCATCTTCTTGAAACACAGAAGTAATTTTAATGTAAAAGTTTACACAATTAAAATTACAGAGGTTTAATTTCCAACAAGCCCCAAAGAATTCAATCTTCCATGGCTCTCAGGACTCATCTTCAACACAGAGGGTTAGTTCTAAACATTTATGTAATACATTTGGTAATAGAATTAAAACTTGAGTATGTTTCAAAGAACATTTATATTCTAACAGGAATCAATTGTATACTTCTAATTTGCCTACTCTGAAGATAACATTTCGATATCAACAAATTAATTAGGCAGAAAAAGCAAGGCAGACTTCTGCTTTATTGAAAAAAATATTCAACACAGTGTTCCATAGGTACTCTGGAGTATCATTTAGAGGCAGTATGTCACAATATCATTCTTAATTTTAAAATACTAAAATAATGAAAAGTGAGTTCGGTGCTGGTACATGTTTCAGAACAGCATTGTCCTTTTATATCAATCATTAAGTGTTTTTTCTAATATTTCATATCTCTGAAACTGTCATCTGTATAATAAAATAAATTTGACTCACCATTTTCAGTCTAATAAGTGCTTACTGAGCATTATTTGCCTTACTTTCAAGTGGAAAATTATGGAAATGATTATATGAGATCTAAAATGTAAGCAGTCACTTGCAGTAAGCATGTTAAGTAAGGCAATACCTTATAAGTTCATCAGATAAATTGTTACATGTTTAGAGATTTTCTTGCCTTTTCAAAGGAATGATACCGTCACCATTATATCTTAGAAGACTATTCATCCAATTTTAAATCGCTTTAGTTTTAAAAAATTGCTAATAAATAAAACACAGAAATCTGAGCTGAAAAAAAATTCTTAATACTTCATTTGAAATATAGTATTCTGCTATTTTAAAGAAAGAACATAATTTTCAGTAAAATGAGGCCTCTCTTTCTTCTCTATTTGCCAGATTTTAAATAAATTGTACTCAGTATCCTGGACTGTCTTTGATGGATAAAAAAAATACTAATCAAAAAATTATCATGAAATAGTAGAGGAAAAAAGTGTCTTGGGTCAGAGAGGTGGAGCAGCATCCAGACAGTGCAAATCTGGACCACAAGTGATTTCTTCACTGCTGGACACTCATCTTATGAAGCAATCAGGCATAATTTGCTCCACCTCTAGTAGAATTACAGCATAGCCAAGCTAAGGAGCCTGGCAACAAATCAGTTCAAAATTCAACATTTACAGTGATATCCCTTATACTAATGACATATCCATGTCTGAAGGCCATAAATTTCTTACCAAGTAAACACAGAGAATGAGAGAGTGTAATCCTTTTGGCATTACTGTGCCATGGCACTTAAAAACAGCTGAAAGTATAACTACATTCCCAAAACATAATGTTTATTAACAAAACCTGAGATATTGTCAACAGAATTTTGGTTAAATCAGAGCTTTTTTTGCCATTGCTTCACCTAATTTCAGGAGCCCTTGCCGCCATATTTTTAGGGAAATATCTGTAGGCTACGGATCAGAAAAGATAGCATGTAAAAGCTGGATGCGTTCATTAACATAATGTGAACACTTCATATTTAATTTCTAAGTAGAAAACTAAGGTCAGTTAGTAATGCTACAAGTGTAGTCTCAACCATACAGCCAGATCCCTCAAGTGAAAGTTTTTAGCAAAAAAGTGTACTGTATTTCTATGGTAAGGTTTTGGCAGCAGGGGGGCTACAGGTGTGGCTTCTGGGATAAAATGCTAGAAGCTATCCCTACATCTAATGGAGCCAAAACAGCCAGCTCTGGGACAGACCTGCTGCTGGCCAAGGGCAAACCCATCACCAGCTGTGGTAGTGCTCTGGGAGAATGTACTCAAGAAAGGGGGAAAGTTGCTGCACAACAGCAATGGCAGCCAGAGACAGGAGTGAAAACACGTGAGAGGAACAACTGTGCAGACACCCAGGCCAGTGAAGAAGGAGAGTGTTGGGAAATGGCCATCTCTGGCTGCACAGACATAAAGTATAAGTGAGCAATCCAGGCCCCATAGACAAGAGTTAGGCCTCTGCTCAAGGTTATTCTCAAGACAGCTGTGGGAAAGGGAGACATGAAAGCTGAAAACAAGCTGCAGGTGTCCAAAGATTAACTTGGCAGAAGAAACTGTTATTGTAGCCTTCTGATAATAGTGCTCTAGAAAGATCCCGTGTGAAACTTCTGTAAGTAAATAATATTTTGAGCACGTAAAGTAGTATAAGTATGTGCACTGTCTGACAATAAACGAGCTTGATTTATGATTCACACTGAATCTACGTCTTGCTTCTCTCGCCACCAACAAATGGTGACCCTGACGTTCGGGACGGAGCCGACGTGCGGGACGGGACCGGCGAGATCGGGGAAGCACCGGCAGCAGCGGCCGGGGAGCGAAGATCTATACCTTTTGCACGGCGAAAGGTGGATCCGATAGCTCGGACCTCGGGAAAGAGGTCCGCCACCCGAAAAGGCTACACTCTGACAAGCTGCGTGGCGATCGCAGATTCAGCGGATAGATGCGGCGCGGGAAGACGTGGAGGGGCCGGCGTGGAGGGACGCAGAGGCCGTTGCGATCAGCTAAAAGTGGTTAACCAGCTGGACGAAGCTGGACAAAGAGGTAGCCATAGACTTATTAACACGCTTTTTAGAAAAGCGGGGAGTCAGCAAGGACACCTTAAAGCAGGTAGCAGGATTAGTTACGTTAGGGATGGCAAAGGGTTGCTTCGGGTACCCTAACACGATCTTTGACCTGCCTGAATGGCGGAAATATGGTGATCAGTTGTTTGAGGGAATTCTAGACAGCAACAAAGTATGCGCTAAGCTAGGGAAGCCCTGGAGGGAGGTAACGACCTGTTTGCAAAGATACCAGGCAGAGAAAAAAGTTGCAGCCGTTGCCACGGCAAAACTAGAAGGGATCACGGAAGGGAGTGGGGGGACCCCGGGAGGTGAGCGCCCTATCCCGGGAATGCTCGGCATTGGGAACGAAACGCCCAGCCTGCCGGCAGTAGGGAGGTGTGTGGTGCGGGGGGTGCACGGCTCGCCGCTCGAGCACGGCGTTGCCCCGGAGGCGGCCGCTGTTTGCGCGGAGCAATCGGCCGCCCCGGCGCCCGTGCCGCCGGAGCCGGAGGAGGGGTGTCCGCCCCTCCCCTGTGCACCGGCCGAACCACAGGAGGAAGATCAGCCGGCTTTGCCCCCCACCCCGGGTGACTGTATCCCTTCTCGCCCGATGCGAGGGGGCAGTGTCCCTTTTCGCCAGGAGCAGCCGCCTGCGCTCCCCCCCTCGCTGGGTGGAGGCTGTGTCCCTTTTCGCGTGGGGGAAGGGAGACGCAGAATTAGCTGGGCAAAAGTAGAACAGAAAGCTTTAGAAGAGGGGGATGTAAAACTAGCTCAGGACGTTAGAACTTTAAGCCGAGCAGAAGCGGCGTTTCCAGTGCTGTTTGAGCCCCTGCAGGATGGAGGGCAGCAAGCAACTGATGAGTCAGATCTGCACGGGGAGCTCACCAAAATGATGTTAACTTATATTTGGTGAAGTGTTGTTGACAGGGTATCCGCAGCTATCACAGCTGGGGTGCCGCAGTGGATTCAAGGGGCACTGTTACGCCAGTGTGTTTTAGAAAATTGTAATCGGCAGACAAAGAACATTTTTGTTACACTCCCCGCAGACGCCTCCATTCAGGTCATGTTAGAATGGATGAGCCGAGTGCTGGTGGGAATGCAGGCATTTATAGCAGAAATAGTCACCGCCATGGGAGACAAAAGAGGTGAAATGATAGCCCCTGCCAGACGCCGGCCCTTAGCGCAGAGGCGGGTGGGTCACGCCTAGGCAGAGAGCCCCGGTGCTTCAGGTCTGGGGAAGAGGACGGAAGGGATGGAGATAGATGAAGGACAGCTGACAGTGCAGGACCTCTTCCAACTTATCATCTCTGTGAGAGAATTGAACTGTGGTAATTCCGTTATTCGGAATCTCCTAAAATGGACTTGAGACTGTAGACTAACCCTGAGAGCGAGAGTGGCCTTTCAAATACCCGGCTGAGAGACAATTAAGAAGGGCTGTGAGATGCGATCAGTGATAACCGGACAGCCGCCCCCGAGTCTGTGAAAACAGCTTTGCAATCGGACTCGCTTCTACAATCCGTCAGGGAAGAAGAAACAGAAAAGTGATGTACTGGAGGAATTTCTACATGTTTAAAAGGTTAGAGAGCTCGGCCCGCGCGCCTCCAACGGCGCCCCCCTCCCCCCGCAGTGGTTTCGGATTTCTCCCCGCGGCCGCTGCCCGGCGGCTCCTGCCCGGCGGCCCCTGCCCTCGGCTCGGGCGGCATCTCAGTGCGCCGGGGGTGGGAGGCTGTGGAGCCGGCAGCGGTGGTGACACGGCGCGGCAACCGCCACAGCTTTTCCGTGCGCCGGGCGGGCAGCGAGGAACCTCTTTTCCCAGCATCGACTAAGTAACAACAGTTTTCCCTAGCCACAGGGACCCCGCGCAGCTCGCTTGCTGGCACCGGAAAACGGGAAGGAGAGCGCGGCCGCCCGCCGCGCTCCGACAGCGGTACCGGCCCAGCACTCTGCGCCTGCGCCCTCGACCGCCGGTGCTCCTGAGTCAACCCCTGGGTGCACTTTTAATGGGTCGTTTTTCTGCAAGTATCAAAGACTGTTCATATTGTCTCGTATACTTGATGCTGACTTTACTGGTGGAATTTGTGTTAACAAGAAGAAATCTGGGAAATCTAGGTTGCTGCCAGACTTGCACTTATTCAGTGCAAAAAAGAAAAAGGGGGAGACGGGGAGGACAGAGAAAGTGAGAATGCTGGAATGACTGCTCACAAGCGTCCAGCCCACAACAACAATTCAGCAAAAACAAAGGATTGAAAACGTGGCAGAACTGATCCAGAGAGGACACAGCAGAGTTGTACACCTAACAGGCTGGGGCCAAAGCGGGGCCTGGGCCGAGAATAAGGCCGAGGCCGAGCAGAATAAGGAAGTTTAGGCAAAATGTAAACTGATTAATAAGCTAGAAGAAACATTTGAATAAATAACATGTGCAAACTTGCAGACTATATATTAGGAAATGTTTAAGTGAGATTTTTCCTTGAAGGACTCTTGAGAGTTAAAGTTAAGTGGTGTCTCTTTTATCAAGAATTATAATGTAAAAGTGAGACAAGGAGATTACTTGTTGGAGCAAAACTGGGCAGTTTGTTTCTTATGGTGACAGTACTGGAATAAGATCTCAAATATTTCTGTCTTGATTTTTTCATTCTGCAAAATCCTGCATGTTTTAGAGTGGTAATTCTGAGTAGCAGGATTTGTCAGGAAATGTATACCTTTGTATTGTTTGTTAATTAATGATGGGAATTGTCTTGCTAGATAGAAATTAATAACTGGAATTGTAATCTGTTCTTACTGTTTTTCCTGTTTTACTTTGTTTCAATGAGTGTTTGAGTTTTATACCTACAGCTGAACTTGGAAGTACAGTGATCCTGGAGAAGATAGAGCAAAGAAAAGATGGATCTGTGTGCTTGCAGCTTGCAACACTGCTTTCAAACATATCCCAAGCGATCACCCCTGAAGTATTAATAGTTAGAAATATGTTGTTAAAGTTTAAATGCTATTAGGTTTATTAAGTTCTGTTACAGTTAAGTATTACAACTAGGTTCTATAAGAGTTAACTAAAACTATGCATAGCCATGTGTGTTGTAGCAAGGATTAGGTTCTGTTAAGATTACGTACATAAACTCATGCATATGCAATCTTTTAATTATCATGTTCATGGTACCATGGTCTTTTTAGTCAAAAGTATTTGGCAAAGTCTATTATTTTACGGTCTGCACAACCTGTGTTATGTTTATGTAACTGTCTCTATTATTCGCTCAGATTTAAGTAACCTTCTTAGTTGCTGTTTCCAACAGTTTTCTCATAAGATCTGTGTTAGGGAAATCCCTCCAGTTGGAGTCCTGGCCCTGGCCAAGCCTCGACTCTCCCTGGTCGGACATCTACCAATGGACCCAGGTGTTTCTGCATCCAAATCGTACTTAAGTCGGGTTTGACTTAATAATTGGAATTTATATCAGCTGGATCCTTTTGGGGTAGACTTGGAGACCCTATCCGGAAGGGCTTTCCATGTCTTCACTGAAACAAGGCAGCTGTTGCAGACCCTGGATGTTAGTATAGTATTCCAGAATTCAGTAAGGTATTATCCTGATCGACAGCCTTCAGAGACAAAGCAATTGAGACTAATTTGCTGAACTATTGGGTAATGAAAAAATCACAAGATCACCTTAGAATGTTTAGCACATAGGTGTTGGAAGTATTCTTATGTCTAGTTATGTGTGTTTCTTACTGCGCTACCTATGACAAATGGCTGGTAATGCCATAAACAAACTCATACTGATTAAAAAAAAGGGAGAATTGTAAGGTTGCAAGTATGTGTGTTAAATCATGAAAAAGATACAGATAGTAGTACACTTAAAAGTACACCTTTAAGAGACTGGTTAACAAGCTTAAGTTTTAAAGACTGGTTAGTGAAATTTGTAAAAATGAAATTGATAGTTTTAGTAATTATTATAATCATAAGTGTATTATTGCCATGTGTAGTTAAGTGTTTGATGAATACAGTAGAAAAAAGTGTAAACCAGGCCTGGATTGCTCAAAGAAAAGAAGGGGGATATGTTGGGAAATGGCCATCTCTGGCTGCACAGACATAAAGTATAAGTGAGCAATCCAGGCCCCATAGACAAGAGTTAGGCCTCTGCTCAAGGTTATTCTCAAGACAGCTGTGGGAAAGGGAGACATGAAAGCTGAAAACAAGCTGCAGGTGTCCAAAGATTAACTTGGCAGAAGAAACTGTTATTGTAGCCTTCTGATAATAATGTAGTGCTCTAATTAGAGAAAGATCCCGTGTGAAACTTCTGTAAGTAAATAATATTTTGAGCACGTAAAGTAGTATAAGTATGTGCACTGTCTGACAATAAACGAGCTTGATTTATGATTCACACTGAATCTACGTCTTGCTTCTCTCGCCACCAACAGGAGAGAAAGGAGGTTCTAAAGGAGCCAAAACAGAGATCTAACTGCAGCCCATGGAGAACCCTGTGCCAGAGCAGGTGGATGCTTGAAGAATGCTGTGATCCCATGGGAAGCCCACACTGGAGCAGGCTCCTGGCAGGACCTGTGACCCATGGACAGACAATCCCAGGCTGGAGCAGGTTTTCTGGCAGACCTTGTGACCTCATGGGGGACCCATGCTGAAGCAGTCTGTTCCTGAGGGACTGAACCCCATGGAAGGGACCAATGCTGGAGTAGTTCATGAGGAACTGCAGCCCATCGGAAGGACTCAACATGACAGAAGTTTGTGGAGGACTGTCTCCCATGGGATGGATCCCACAGTGGAGCAGAGGAAGAGCATGAAGAGTTCTCTCTCTGAGGAGGAAGGAGCGGCAGAGACAACGTGTGATGAATGACTGCAGGCCCTGCTCCCCATCCCCCTGAGCTGCTGCTAGGAAAGAGGTGGAGGATTTCAAAGTACAGTTAAACCCAGAAAGACATGGGATTGGAGGGATGGTGTTCAAGATTTTGGTTGTTGGGGTTTTTTTCATTATCTTACTCTGATTTTGACTGAAAATAAATTTGCCTGTTTTGTCCGTGATGGTAATTGGTGAGTGATCTCTCCCTGCCTTTATCCCAACCCTTGAGTCTTTCATTATCTTTTTCTCTGCACTGTACAACTGATGAGGGGAGCGATAACGTGGTGGGCACCTGGTGTCCACCCAGGATCAACATGCCACAAAAAGGCATATAAATAAGAGAAACCTAAAAGGTGGTAATAAAAATCCACAACCATTAGGGCTTAAGAAAATAACAGCCAATTCTTTAAATATAATTGAGAAAGAATAAGCATTTAGCAAATCTCATTTGTGGAGAATGGAAGCCATTTTATTAAAATCCAGAGAGATCATTTATACCCCAAAAGTGTAAAAGCCAATGGAGAGCAATTAAAGCAAAAGGAATTCACTGAAAAATTAATGCTGGGTTTTAACAAATCTATGGATACTTTACAAGATCAAGAGAATTGCAAAATCTTAATGTTGCATTCATGTTTATGAAGATCAAACCTGAGAAACTACAGGTTGGCTGACATCAAGCCAGTATAAATTCTAGAAACAGGAGTAAATAATTAAGAAATGGTAGCATAATTCATTCACTTGTAAGTCTTGTCAACTAAACTTGATAGCATTTTTTATGCTACAAGTTTGTCTAATAACAACTTGCATTGTCATAGCACACTTAGATTGCTATAAGATTTAATCTTGCATGACATTTTCAAGCACCATACAAAATCAATACTCTACATTACATGGATTAAAACTGTTTAAATACACAGATCTTGAAAACACTAAGTGGAAAATTGTCAGACAATGTAGGTTCTCTGAAGAACTTTTATTGTCCCACATTTATTACTTCCATTGTAAATCAGAGATTAATTTTTTCAGATGACCTCAGCCTTGATACAATGGGAAATATCAATCAAACAGATGGGCCCATCTTTCTCAGTATAACTCATCTGAGCCTCACACAGCTAAAATGTACCTCTCAATTTGATATATTAAAACTATAATCCAGTTCATTTATATAACAAAGGGTTAAGAGAGAACTTGCTAACCAACTTTAAGTATCTATAAGGCACGAGATACTTTAGAGTAGACAGCTGTTTAATTTAGCTGAAAAAAGCATTTAGGAATCCACTGGTAGAAAGCTATTACTTGACTATTCATGTAACAGTCACATTTCTTTATTTCTAAATAATGAAAATAAATAACCTATTAGTATCAACTGTTGACAGATATGGAAGATTACCTACATTTTCAAATCTTTATATCTTTAATATCTTTCCAAAAGAGATCTCACATTTCAAGTGGAAGTTATAGTATCAAGGAAGTCACAAAGCCTTTAAGGAGTTTCTGAGATCTACCCATACTATGTTGTAGTGGTTTCAGTTCGCCTATTCAGGTTTGTGGCTAAATGCTAGCTCACTTACTTATATTTACTTGATTGCTTGTTGTGAGATGAGGATTAGGAGTAGGCAAAGCAGGCTCAAACTTTATAAAGTACAAAGACGTTTTATTAATATACTTAAGACAAAGGGAAAAGAAAAAAAAACCCAAGAAAAAAAACTAGAACAAGCTCCTCAGACCACCCCTCTTTCCCCCACCTCTCCATTTCATTCTCCCTGACAACGTACAAAAGACAACACTTCGACCTCCAGTCAGTTTACCACCTCTGAAATAGCTCTTGTTTCAGTTCATTTAGGGAGAGAAGTTTCTTTTGCTTGCACCATGGATTTTCTGTAAGAAAAATACAGTTTTTATGGGTCTTCTGCCTCACCATTAGCCGCCGCCCGGAGCAAAGTCAAGCTTAATGGTGGATCCCTCCCACACCAGTAGCCTTCCCACAGCCACTATGGTGGGTTATGAACAGTCCACAGGGTACCTGTTTTAAGGATGCCAGTTCAATTGCAAACAAAAAAAATCCCTCTTCTGTGCTTAGCAACACAGGTTCTCCTGACAACTCAGGTTCTCTAGCATTCTCCCCGGGACCAGGGCTCTGGGTCACAGCCTCTCCTCTCTCTTGGTTCTAGTTTCTCATCAGGCTGTACTTTTTCAACACTTACTTGTCTGTACTTAGGTATTTCAGTTCACTGGCTGCAATAAGAACCTCACATCCCCCTTTGGACTATATCTTCATATATTACAGAGAATTTAGTAGCTCAGTCCTCAACCATGGTTCTTCAAAAGAGTTTTCAGCTTCATTCTTGAAGCACTTCCCATGCACCTCATTGTAAGTATCAGTTCTGCTTTCTTCACTGACTGTAAAGTCTCTGCGCTGCACTATGTCGATGTCTTCACTCGTTCCTCTCTCTGCGAGGAAGGATGGGTGTCTGTGAGTTTAGTCCAGGCATGGAGAGAGTTAATCTCTGTCTCTCTCTCTCCGGCAGTGTGAGGATCACGTGCTCCCTGCCGGGCTGCTTGAACAGGTCCGAGCTGGATGCCAGATGCTCTCAAGAGTCTCTCTGCGTGGCTCTGCCAAGCTGGCTCGGCCTGGTAGGGCCATCTGGGCCCGGGGTGACAGGGCAGGATGGAGTCTGGCCTGGTCCTTGCCTGGCCCGGCTCTCTCTCTCATGTAGCTGACACACTGGCTGACTGGATCTGCTGAAAATTCTAATTGTTTCCTCCCCCATTCCCGGCTGCAGCGGCACGGCTGCCATAAAACCTCCCTTCCCCCCCCTATCCCTCCTTTGAAGAGGTGGGGGGGGGGGGGGGGGGGGGGGGGCTTACCAGCGAGAGAAGCAGGAGATTCTCCTCTCTACACAGCAGCAGCAGGTCCAAAGAGGAAGAGCTTCAGAGAGTCTCTGCTTATATATGGTTTTTTCCTCGAAGGCGGATCAACTTTTTAATTGGTTTACCTACCTATCAGTCTTTAAAACTACCTGATTATTGGCTCTCTCTCGCAGGAAGGAAGTTATATCCCTTCCTGCAGCACAGATCACTTCCTAGATTTTGACCCCTCTGGCCTAACCCAGGACATATGTAAAGAGCCCAAGTAAGTTAGGAGGACTGGATTACCCATCTTTTCACAAAGCAACCAACCAAAAACAAGAGAGAAAAGCAAAATCTGGCCTTAACAAGCATGTGTTAGAAATTCTCAAGGACTGGAATAAGTTAAGAACGTAAACAAAAGGACAAGTTTATAGCTATTTAATAACCCCACCTTTTCTGGTTTTCTCCACGAGGGGCAGTGCTGAGAGTGAATCTACAACTGGGTAGTTTGACCGTAGTCAAATCTAAACTGCATTACTATTTTCTCTACACTTAATGCAGGGTTTTTTACTTCAGTAAAGTAGTTTAGAGGAAGTAGCCTTAAGAGGATTGGACTGCCCCATTTATTACAGCCCAGCTGTGCCTTAAGGACACTGGCTGGCTAGATGCATTACAGAGGCTCAGAAAGGCAATACAGGTTATGAATATACAGGGATATATATCTATAGATAGAGACAGATCTATCTGAGAAGAAAAAAGGAAAACTACATTCGTTATTTATATGATTTACTTTCTAATAGAGATACAGCATACAGAAAGTGCTAGACCTTTTGTGATGAAACAACCAGGTTTTTCTGTGGGCAGCAAAACTAGCAAAGCTCAGGTATCTCCAGAAAGTGTATAGAAATTTCCTCCTGCAAAATGTTCTTCTTCTCCCTTTTTTGTTGCAATTACTTTAAGTTCCGCCCCTCTTCCTTAAGTCATTCTCTTTTCCTATCCTATCCCATTTTCATAAGATAATTGTCTTCTCTTCTACCTTTGCTAAGTCCCAGCTGGTCAAGAGCCACCATGTGCTCTGAAGACTTGCATATAGACATGCTCTTTGCTGCTGAATACCCATGTAGTGACTATGGGACAGAGGGAACAGCTAATAATAGTTATTAAGCATAAATTCAGCCTGGGTGTCATATTGACATATTGGTTAGGACATCAATCTAAAAATAATTTGTTCTTTTTTGTGCTGGAGATTAGTTGGTTCAGTAGTTGGTACAAAGGCTTTTTTGATTCCAAATACCTCAATATGATCACACACACAAAAAATCTTGGTTTAGACTCTATTGAACACTATCATACAAGTGTGATGAAATTTGGCAACTCAGTCCTACTTCCCATAACCTGGATTGTCCTCAGAAATAACAAAAACCAGTTAATTAATAGATTTGTGGAAGCTGCTTATTAATATAGCCCGATTTTAAAATGAATACACATAAGCACATTCCTCACTCATAAGCTCACTGACTAAGCCTTCCTTTTTCTTATCTTATCCAAGCAAAACATGTACTTCAAATTCCTTTTAAAAATCTTTTTTAAAATCCACTTCTTTAGGAAGTCTTTTAATCTCTTAACCATTTTACCTCATGTTTGTATTACACTGCACAAAATTACAGTGCTACTTTTTCTTCTGCTGCTTTAAGTAAGGATTCAGAGAGGAAGAACCCAAACACCCAAACACACTTATTCTGCCACGTCTGGGAAGAAAACAATTTTGCAGATATAGGACATGGGTTCTGGGGGCTTCCAGAGCATGAAGAAAGGTTTCACTTTTGGCTGATGAGAAAGTCATAAGTGAAGACACAAACCCCCAAAATAGTGAGTAGAATCTTCTACCAACAATTGTTTATTGTTGTTGGGTAGGTGAGTGTTTACAGCACTTAACACAGTTCTGTTAAAGGGCAGAAACTCTCTAAAAACATGCATTTGTGAAGTTCTGTGGTATTCCTTGGATCTTGCAGAGAAAATTCTGTAAGACTTGGTATTTATCTATAGGATAAATATTATCAAGTACATGTGTAGGTCCTGCCTCACTTGCATTTTTTTGACTTGAGCTTCTCCTCTTCCAATAAATCTTTAGTGTATTCCACTAAAATTTTCAAGTATTCTTAAAACTTCAGAGTGTATTTGAAATGTTAATATGCATGTTTTAATTCAACTCTGAGTACACTGGTATTACAAACCTACAAGCTTTCTAGGTCATCCAGAAATACACCACCCAGACAAATTAGAACCAAAGTTCACCTTACTGTGGATAGATAGATATTGATAGAACTATGTAAGAAAACTTGTTAAACCCTTCCACATTTACAGATTAATATTTGTGACTTTTAAAACAACTGTTATCCTAGTTTGAAGAGAAGTTGAATAATGCCAAATGAAGTTGGCATCTGCAATTATTTTGGAATGCATGTTAAATACTTATGAGCACTGTTTTCTTTTTCCCTGGAAGGAATGGATTTCTCACTGCCTATATTATGTTCACTATGAGATGTCCACACAAATTCCATATAAGAATAAAAAATACTTCCCTACAAACCTCTAGAGTTTTAAAAATCTCTTTATGAACAAAAGGTTTTTAAAAAATAGTGTTAGCACTTAGAGAAACCATTCAGAAATGAAATCTAGAGCCCCCAAAAAAGAAATGCATGTTTATTTATAACTAACTGTAACTATGTATACACTTATTAGTATATAAACAGGAAAACAATCCACACTGATTAACAATCTAACAATGACAACAGCAAGAATAATGTATTTTACTAAACTCTTATTTAAAATTTAAACAAGATACATTTAAAATAGATATAAAATGTCATTGGAATTAAAATAGCCTATTTTTAAGCATGGGCTCACTATGACATTTACATAAATGTAACAAAAGCAGTATTAACAGTAAACTTTTACAGAAAAAAAAATCAAACCAGGAATGCATTGGAAATTGCCAAATATAAAATTAGAACAAATTTCACTGAAATGCTATTCCAGTTTCCAAACTAGGAACCTTTCAGGAAAGGCAAAATACCTTCTCCATTTAATTTCATACCCCTTCAGTTCCTTACTAACTCAGTTGGTTCATACAAATATGCTAAGCAGAAAAGCTGAGAATGGTGCAACTAGAAGAGGTCTACTTTTTCCAAAATATTGCAAGACGCAGATTTTAAACTAATCACTCAATAAGCTACAATATTGTTCATTAAATACTAGTTTTACAAGCAGATATTTTTGTGATAGATTTGTAATATTTTTATATATCTAATAAAGATGAGAGGTTTTTTAAAAAGTAATTTTTATTTGCTTTCTAATAAAACATTTCTAATAACATTTCTAATCCTTTTCCAATCTTATTTTGAATTATCAAAGTAAAGGTGAAAATGAAGGGATGACTTATAAGTCTTATAAAAAGGTTTGATTTTTAAAAGCAACACCACTTCTAGAAAAACAACTGAAGGATAAATACTGACATGGTTAAAGATAAGTTATAAAGTTAAACTGAATTTGATCATCATTTATCAAAAAAATTGATGTTTTCTTTTAACAAAAATATAACACTTGTAAGTGTATTGGGGCAGTACCATTTTAAAGAAGTGACTCACAATACTAATTTATTAACACCTCTATAAATATCCAGACAATATGCAGAAATATCACTGTAAGAGTCTGGACGGAAATCCCTTGTCTGCCTCATGACCATCTACAGAAGCAGAGTCTGAAAACCCAGAGACCCTAAGAGGGGAAAAGGACTTTTGCACAATGAAGTCCAGCCAGATCTTGGTGGGATGCCTGCCAGGTGCCCAGGTGTACTGCAGAGCTGTGCTGCTGAGCTGTGCTGCAGAGGCGTGTTGGTACATGCCCGTGGGAACCGTGTCCGCCCGGCTGCCGGGGCGGAAAGGACTGCACAAGGACTATATGTCTTGTACAGCTGCACCTGTACCCTAAAACAATGGGCCTTATTCCCCACCTGCTGGCTACTTGCCCCTCGTCTCTGGAGGGATTGCCTCATCTCTTGGTTACCTGCCCCCGCTTTCGAAAAGACTATAAAGAGACTCTCAAAAAGTACCCCTACGAGTACTCCCTACGGACGAGACGAATCCATCGGATCCGGACAACGAGGACCTCGTTGTGCCGTGGTAGCTATACCCCCCTTTCCTTTTCTCTCTCTCTTTCTTCTCTCTCTCTCTCTCTCTCTCTCCTCTATCGCATAAGCATGTTGTTGGCACTCAATAAAGTGCTTTTGATTTTGGTTAAAGCAAAAATACTTGTCCCTGTTTTCTTTTGCACTCTGAGATTCAAAGTAATGAACCATCACGACCCCTGCTCCTACGAGTGGATCGTGACAATCACCAAGTTTGTGTATTACCACTCCATTAAGGAGATGTTCACATTTCCATTTGTCACCAATCCCTGATCTGCCCTACAGGTCCTACCAGAGGTTAGGTCATGTTGTAACAATAAAACTAAAATTGTAACTGCAAATGCTTCTGAAACTGGAAGACAAAATCTAAGAGTGGCTAAAACTCAGGCACAAAGCTACATGTTATCTTGACCAGCTATAAATTATGTCTTCAAGAACTTTTTCATTTAATTGTAAGACAAAAAGAATTATGTGTATTTTAGTCTATATTTGTTATCATATTGACTGTTGTCAAGCAATGCCTTCCATGATCCTGTGTTCCAAACAGTCTGTTTTTTCCAGCACAATCACAAAACACATTCTTTCACACACTCTGGCACATCACAATCTCAGTGCCTCCATTAAGTCTCTATTACTGACATATTCTTATTTGGGCAATATTGTTAGAGATTTTCCCTGATTAAGTTCTGTGTTTAGTATTGTATCATTACATAAATTTTTAATTAAGAACATCACAGTATTAAATCAATGGAATTCCTAATACATAATCTGAGATAAATACTCGCACTCACTTTGAGCATGATAATAATTATCTGAAATCACATACCATTAGAGATATAATTCCTAAATTAGATGACTGAATTTGGCTCAGAATTTATTTTTTGTAGATTATACATTTTATGGACTGATAGTCGCACTTAAATTATTTACCAGTAACATTGCTTTTGAATTTTTGGCTGTTAAGTAAAAACTTTCCATGTAAAAATGGGGTGAGGAGGGTGTGTCTTCTTTAGTCTATTCTTCAGTCAGGCTTAAATTGCCATCAGTAAAACTTATGCCTTTGTGAAAAAATAAAATTTGTTAAAAACTTTTGATTTTCTTTAACCACAATGAAAAAGGAATACAACATTCAGACTTCCGGGGTATGTATTCTAGCATTGTTTAAGATGAATGCACACTTTGAAAAACAAACCTATTTCCAATGTAATTCACCAGCATGACATTGAAAAAGGAATTTGCATTTAATAGTGATTTTGAATTTTGTTTGTTAAAAAAGAGTAGCAATATAGACTTTTTTCCTGTCAACCTGAAAGTAGACCATTTGTTTCAAAGCTATGATAACTGTAATTTCTATCTCATTCTAAAATAGTAGATGTTCATGAAGTCCTGTGTTTATTTTGAATTCACACATTGGAACTAAAAAGTACCAAGTTTTGTTATTTTGTAAATAACTTGTGAAAACTTTTGAAAGAAAAATAGTAAAAGAACATATAAAGCATTTTCAATTAAAATAACTCATGAACTTCTAAGCATGCTGTAAGCATTTATTGGAAACATTAATTCCAAAGTCTCAAAGAAATGAATACCTTCTCAGTAGAATGGTATACTAAGCAAATTAAATATTGTCATCTTTTGAAATCACACGTGAGCTTTAATCAATATGTAATTTACAATTAAGCAATCATTTTCTGATTTACAAGCATTACAAGCATAACAAATATGATTAACCTAGAATTTCAGACACAAATTAGCTCAATTAATGTACCCCACCTATGTGCCACTATGCATATATGTACACTTTTCCATTTTGATTTTTAATTGGCTATGAAACATAACTGTAACAGAGAAGTAAATTATTTGAGCACATGTATGTTCATTTTAAAGCAATGATGCAAGTGTAACGTTTTATGTAGATGAACTATGCAACAAGTTAAATAAGTTAAGAAATCAAATCAGACTATACCAACAAAATGCCATGTATGTGCAAGGAAATTACAAGATGAAAAGTGATTAATTAAAAAAAAATGCCCTTAAAACAAAGTAATTTCATTCTCTGTTCTTTAGGGGGTGAAAATTATGAGTCCAGACATAATGTAGGCAGCTATATCATTATCTAACTCAAAGAGCTTTAAACCTTTATAAATCCAGAAACACCAAAACCAGTTTAGACATCTCTATCAAATTTGAGATAAGCCCTCCTTTATAAATGTCTATTTCTTTCCATTGGCTACAATGAGTATCTAGATGATGTTCTCAGATCTTCATGTCTACACTACAGGCATCTGCAGTTGGGTTTGGTAAAGGCAGTTTGTGGTACCTGTTTCTGCAATGCATTTGGATATTTGACCTGGTATCTTATTCTTCATGAGTCTTTTGTTCTTTAAATATCGTTTACATATGTATTACTTTTTCATTTGTTTAACCATCCCTTGCATGTTAAACAGGTATATAAAATAGTATTTTTCCCTATCCTTATCTGTCTAAATAGAAAGGATAAATCAAAATAGTTATGTATGAATTTAATAGAGTTCAAAAGCTAATCAATGTTTCAAAAGGGAACAGATAGAAGGAGGTTTGTTGTTCAGTTAAGCTATTTGGCAAAGACATAATTTCTAGACAGACAAACCCTGTTAAAATTATCAGTGAATCTCAGTTTAGACAGTGAATAAATCCTGTTTACCCTTTAATATGGGGTGTACCAATTAATTTATCTTTTTCAGGATTGTGAAAGAAAACAAACAAGACATTTCAGGTTCCAGGAAAACATTTCTAATTGAGTTTAAATTCAATATTTATTTGAATTATGTCCACAAAATAACTGATTTCAGTTCAACTAGAACGTTACAAAATTTTAGGTCATCCATGACTGCTAAGAATTTTGTGTGAAACAAGCTCCAGCTCCATTTAAAAAAGCTTTATTTTTCCAAGCATCGTTTTCTATAAATATACATATATCAACTTCATATAACTCCATATTATCAGACAAGTTAGATCTTCTAAATGGGAAACTCATGCAAATGTGGAAATCTATAAAAGACTAGTTACATTTTAAAACAAAAGGGAAGACTACATATGCATAGATGAGTTACAATAAATAAATATTTTGGACTTTTATATCCTACTTAAGAATACTCCACCACATCACAGTTCCTAAATAATAAATAAAGTGTAAGACAGGTCAAAACAAACACAAATATATTTACCTATCTGCATGAAACTGCCCCTATTCAAGAAGGGTAAATAGATATGAAGGATCAGTTACAGTCAGGGAAGCCTCTATTCAATGCAAATTAGGGGAGGCAA
Organism: Eopsaltria australis; assembly: GCA_034509425.1. Classification (NCBI taxonomy): domain Eukaryota; kingdom Metazoa; phylum Chordata; class Aves; order Passeriformes; family Petroicidae; genus Eopsaltria; species Eopsaltria australis. Next base: position 60,847 of record JAVTVJ010002060.1, read on the forward strand.
CAGAGCATCTCAGCTCAGTCTAAATTAAATGCCTGTTGAGTCATCAGTTGTATCACTGATCTGAATGATACTTTCAGAAAGCACTCAACAGCAACCTTTACTAATGCACAGAGAAATCGGTCTTCCACAGGACAAAAGAGAAGATAATGGCATACAGAAACATTGGGATAAAAGATGGAATATAAGAAAATTTAAGATTAGTAATATTAGGTTAAATTAGGTTGTTTATGAATTTGAGATAGGACTCAGTATCAGAAATTGCAGGACTTAATAAGACTGAGCTACCAGACAATAAAATAGTGAACGGTATTCAACAGAAGCAAACATAAGGTGACGTGTGTTGATGTAAAAAGCTATCCCAAAACTACCTACATGATGACACAACACAGATCACCAATAACCATCAAGGAATTAGGTCTTGGGTTAGAAATAAGAGTTGATCAAAACCAACATGTTAAAACTGCAGTCAAAAAAGCAAATCTATTATTATCAAATGTCAGAAAACAGATCAAAAGAAGAGAACAGAAGTAATTAATACACCTATTATTTAGCATCCGAAAAATAAGCATAGTAAATAAAAATTTTCTTTAAAAAAATGCAAAATCCCAAAGTACTATTCATAATTCAATTATTCAATTTTTAATGGATATGATGATATGGAAAAGTTTAAAATTAATTACTTATAAAAATTCAAAACCACTGCATAAACTATTTGCTGGGGGTATTGTATCCCTTTTACAAATGTATTTATCTGAACATTTTATTTTTCCATGTTACTCCTACAGGCTAGGTAAATCCAAAATGCTGTATTGTATCAAATCTCTTAGCACACAAAAGAACAAAATTTCAGAATGTTTTTTGACTCTGTGGAGATCCAATCTGGGGGAAAAATTATGGTGGAGTAGTAGCACAGATTTAAGTAACTAAAAAAGTAATCTGTAGCTGCAAAGATCCGAATACAGCCAGAGCAGGATTTCAGCAAGGTAAGAATAATCGGTCATTTTTAGTACCATTTGTAATTACACTTTTACTACAAACACCTTGTTTTTGCCTTCTACATCTCACAAACTTTGATGGCTTTGAGTCCTGATCAATGAACTTAAACCTCCTTATCTTATGTGACAAGGAAGAATAATTTTAATTTTATAACAACTCTGCTGCCTCTTTGAGGTCCAGCCTTTCTCTTCTCTAAAGTGACTCACCATTGATCAGATGGAAGAAGCATTCACATTTAGAGGTGAGGATTCAGAGACATGGGACAAGCAGATTAACCCTGGATATGACAGGGAAAGGATTAAGAGAATAAAATCCAGCCTTCAATGATCTCAGTGGAAAAAGGCTCAAATCAATTTCAATAGCCAGACCATTTCACCCATTCATGTACATAAACTGATTTTACTTTTCATAGCATTACTTTGGTGATGATACTTAGAGCTTTTTTTGAAGTCTCATAATATTTGGTGTTTTTCCTACAGCTTCAACTGTTGGGATCTAGAAATTTTACAAGAATTACCTTTTTTATATGTAACTTTCCAGTTCTCATGGGTAAAAATTAAAGGCATAAAACCTGAAAGGTTCAGAGCTCAAAAATTAGATAAAAAGAATAAAAAGTACATGTTTTAAAAGCCCTCAAAATACCAAAAAAAAAAAAAAAAAAAAAATTCAAATATAAAAATTTGAGGGGGACAACTTGCAATTTCATTAAACTATTTAAATATAACAACAATTTTTACATGTCACCAGAAGAGCTAAAACTTTATTTTCTGGTTTTTTTTTTTTCCTTTCTCTATTGGCAAAATGTGTTGCTATAATACTCATATAGGTACTCTTATATCTGATCCTCATTATGAGTGGAATCAATTCTCAGTCATGGTTTTTAGAACCACACTGAATAGCTGCTGCATCACTAGCATTTAAGTGGCATTCAACAGTGATTCAGAAAAATCTGTCATTGAGGCTTATTGTCAACAAAAAGCACTTTGTGATGGCAGAACCTATATGTAGAGCTGGAAGGATGAGTCACAGTGAATGAAGTGTACAACAAATTTAGCACTGCTTTGTGTTTATGCTTTATTCACATACTTTACAAAATTCTTCAGCTTTTGAACCTATATGTTCAAATAAAATTCATATTAGGACTTGGTTATGTGCTGGTTGCTATTATTTTTGCTATTTGGGACTTTTATTTAGTATCCTATGGTTCAAGATATAAATCATGACATTTACTGTGTTACTCGACTGAATGACCCAAACAGCAGCAGTTGGGGAAGGCTGTGTGCTTGTCATCAACAGGTTGCAGTTTGCTGAGAGTGTTGGCTTCTCTGTTGCTTTCAGAGAAGAGTCCAAAATGCATCTCAAAATTCCTCAGACACTGTGTGTGTATGAACACAGATTGGTGCTTTTTCATTAGAAATACTCAAATGCCTCTTAACTTTGCCCCTTCTAAAATCTCAGGCATATCTATCACAGAAAAGACATATACACTCCTCCAGTTAGTCTGAAAGAAACAACTATGCAAAACTCATCTGTAACATGAAATAGTTACAAATTCATTACCACCTGATCAATTCCTAACCAGAAAACTGGTGTTTATTCTTGTTCTGGCTTTATGCAAAAACAAAGAATTTATTTTTGCAACCTGTTCTACTGAGGATAAACTTCACTATATTAAAGAATACCCAGAAAAAAATTCCAAGCATTTAAGACTGGTAAAACCCTTGGAACTTCATTTGATTTCTTTTACTTGGCCATTTAAAAGAGCAACTTTAAACTATTTGCAAACGTGTCTAACATATTACTCCACAGATATACTTATACTTTGATTCTACCGAAGTAAGAACTCCAAAACAGTGACAACTGGAATGATTGTGATGTTTGGACTTGTTAAATTCAAAACTAGTTTAAAACTTCCCAAGTTACGGCTAATATACAATTTCTTGAAGTATTTTAGCTTACATTCTGGATAATGCCCACCCAGGCTCTAACAGACTGCTTTCTCTCTTCTAGAGAAGGAAATAAAACAAAGAATATCAACAGAGAAAAGTAAATGCATTTAAGTATCAATAACATTATCTTGATGAAGCAGTTTACCCATTTGTCATCTTTCTTTAAAAATACTATTTTGTGGATAAAATTTTGATACACCTTATTCTATTATGCAAAAATATTTTAATGTTGTATAGTAACAGTAATCCTCCACACTGCAAGATATTTATTTTTCATCTTTATTTGAACCATGGCTAAAGAACTTGGTTTTCTCTTTTTCCTTCCATGTCTAAAGTAGTTCCATTTCCATATGATGTAATATACAGATATAAGCTCTAGTATAAGCAATTGAACTTTTTACACCCTCAAAAAACACAAAATCAGATGGTCTGTGGTTTTTGCAGCTGGTGCACTGCATTCATATGGGGTAGTGTCATACAAAAAAATATTTCACTCCCCAAGCCCTAAACAGTCACTCATTAATGAAATGCAGGCAGTACAATGAGATCATATAAGGTATACATTTCAACAGCCATACTAAAAACAGTAAAGGAACACTGAACAAGAACACAAATCAAGTTCCTCTGCCAGAACAGGATTTTTTCTAAAGGAATGTCTTCTTAGATTTAACATTTGCTTTGAAAACAACTGCTAACCACTACCCAGAAAAAACTTCAGCACAAGTGTTAGCAGACTAAACAATCACAATTTGGCAGAGGAAAAACAGTAAATAACTTCAGACATAGCTACATTACAGGATGTCTCACCTTAATACACCACTATCAAATCACAAAATGATTTACTTACTACCACATATGGAATCTGTTTACTTCAGAAAATAAGCTGTCACCAGCAAAACTTTGTTTAAAAATAATTTCAGGGCTGAGGTTTATTGAATTTCACTTCAGTTTGTTTTTATAGAAATCCAAAAAAAAAACCCAGTGTGGCAATCTAGTTGCAAAATATATTAAGCCCACTGACACAGAAAATGTATACTTAGGTAGAATTTTTAAACTCTATTACTAGTACTATTCATTTAAAGAATGGCCACAACTTTGTAATGCATATCATGACATTTTATTTCAGTTAAATTTATCAGAATAAATTATTTCACTTCTATCTTTCTCAAATGATACCCATCTCTTTTCCTCAATCTAAAAGCTTTCTTTAACTAAGAAAAGCCTCAGTGGCAGGAATAAACACCAGACAATATAGCCAAGGTACTTTATGGACTTGATTCTTCTCTCACAGACACTGATACAGCTCTGTGAACTTTAGTGGCCTGATTATGATAGCTGTAACTGAGCTAAGTATCAGGCTCTGCACAACTACTTTATAAATCTAAGGACTATAGCAGGTTTCTTTTATCCTGGGGGAAGTATATCCAAGCAAAATAGATTATAGCTTCTATCTGACCCTCAACAGCCAATGAGGATATATTTGTAACAAATGTCCAACTGTATTTGCATTTCTATTACATATTTATTTAGCTTCTAACACAACAGCATTCTGAAAATCTCATGCAATTGGGATAATCCTTTAATATAAAGATAAATAAAAAGGACTAGCTGTAATTTAGTAATTGGAGACCAGGAGACCTGAGAGGTTTTTTTCCTACTACTCATCATTCTTCAATGCTTTTCTACTATAATGTAGAAGAAAAAAATTCACTGCAACAGTTTTGAGAAGCAGCTTTTATGCATAGAAAACTATGATCATTCTCTCTTTGCAGTAATTACTCTTGTAGTAATTTATACACTTTTAATTGTCCAATATCAGTCAGCATAGAGGACTTATTAAGGGCTGTATCTCCTAGCCAAACAAGTATACCATGCACTAGATAAATTCCTCCATTTATCTGCATCTGTTGTCCATAAAATGTTTATATGCCTCATTCCTGCCACCTGGCAATAAACTCTAGCTTACACTTGAAACACTACATGGAGTTGAAATAATCCATAGACCCATAGCTCAATACAGAGAATTAAATATGAGTTAAGAATAGAGCAGCTTTCTTATTAATCCTGTACCACTACTGATGCAAAACCCTACCAGGACTCATAAATATGACATATACCAGGAAAAAAATCCTGCACGTTTTCCAGTCATGTACTATGCCACAAGTTTACACAGTTGCAAACTATTTGTTAAAAAAAAAATCCAACCAAACCTACACTGAACCAACCAACCACCCAAACCCCAAAAATCCCCACCACCAAACCACCAAAAATCCTAAATCCAACTGTATTATAAAGCAATAGAATCACAGAATATATCAAGTTGGAAGGGACCAATAAGGATCATGGAGTCCAACTCCTGAACTATTAATCTTAGTAAGTAAATATTGTGAAATAATATTAATAGTAATAAAAGTAATAATAAAAAAAGAAAACCACAGAAACTGGACTTTACTGTGATCTTCAATGACAGACAGACAGCGGTTCTCCAATACCTCTTACTCAAAGTTCCTCATAAGAAATTGTATTGCACACTGTGAACACAATGCTTTCATAGACTGATTTTTGAAGTTGCATAGTAAATATGCCAAGTTTATTTCAAACTTTCAAATAACAGGTAATATCAAATCAAATTATTCTACAAGTAATTTCAAGCTAGAAAACTTGTTCCTCTTAATTTAGAAAACCGTATAGAGGAAAATCAGAAAAAAAAAATCTCTAAATACAGACAGCCTCCGTGTTTTTTGTATTATGTATTAATACAGTATTATGCTTCTTAAATATAGAAGTTAGGAATTTTTAGAGTAACTTTGCTTGCATTAATAAAAATTCATCCCTGTGTGTTCAAACAAAATATTCAGACCTCTAATATATGGCCACCTTTTACTTACACCTGGTTTTAAGCAAACCATCCCACTTGACTTCAGTGAAAAATACTTTCTGCGTGTTAGCTTGCAGAGCACCACTCCAGGACTTCAAAGCAAGAATGATACAAAACTAACATCAAAAATATGTTATGGATTAGAATGGATTAGAAACAGACAAATCAGTAAGTCTCAGAATGTAATTGCAAACAGGGAATTATATTAAGGGCATTTGTAAGAGTGATCTGCTGTGATAGGTTACTGGTCCAATACTGTTTCACTCTTTTATCAATGACCTTCAAGAAATTGCAAATTCATTACTGATGATGTTTGCTGACAACACAGCAAATGATAATGAGGAGAGCCAGCTACTAGAATGAAATGATCTGAATCTCTGAAAATGTTTTACTTAAAAGGAATACTTTTCATACCACCACATGTGTAAAGCTGCACTTCTAGCTACAAAGGAAAAAGCCCATATTCAGAGGATGAAACATGGTGTCTCAGAAAAATTACAGACATGGAGTTACGATGCATAGTTAAGTCCCATGGCACACTAGTCAAATGGACAAAGACCCTTGACAACATAAAGAATGAGAAAAGGAAGGTTATGCTTTTTTAAAATCCCAAGGTAATATAACCATTTCAGAACACCGTGACCAGCTCTAAAGTTGACCATAAATTGGAATAGTTTAAAAGACAATTTAGCTAACCTGAAAACATTTCTTATATATTGAGCTCACAGGGTATTCCTCTATTCAGATTCTCAAAAGGAAGGCTAAAAGTATGTGATAAACAGAAAGTTCTTCACTATCACATAACATCCAACGACTGTAGATTGAGCCTAGATGATGCCATTTGGTTTCTGCCTTTTTTTCTTTTATATGTTCTCTGTACTCTTTGCACATATATTTATAGCTCTGTAGCCTACTGTATTAATAGCTAGTTTTTCCAGTACTTTTCCATGGCCTTTCCCTAAGCAGAAAGACAAAACAAATTCCAGAGCTCCAAGCCCCAGGGGGGTGCAAGGCCCTGTCCTATCTTGGTTCTTCCTGGGAACCAAGGCCAAGAACAACTCTGAGGTACATTTTCATAAACAAAGTACAGCCGGTGCTGAGAGGGGGGCTCCAGAAGAGGGACTGGACCTGGGGGGAATTGAATCACCACTTGTTCTCCTTATTGGTGCTTTTAATCAATTATGCTAATTTCCTAAAAGCTATAAATATGTCCTCACCCCTGGAGGGGGTGGGCTTTTATGGACACCTTTCCATAACTGCTCCTGAAGACCTTCAAAATAAAGATCCCCTTTTATATTACCTCCTTGCTAAAATGATCTCGAGTTTCTTTTCCAGGCTGGGGGAAAAGGCAACATAGAGACACTCAGATGAGAAAAAGCACTCCCTTCTTCAGCACTGAAATTATTTACGAAATACCTACAGATAGAGCAGCACTTAAATCTTCACTAGTCACCCTAATTACCAGTGGATTATCTTATCCCAATCTGCCAGCCGGAAGAAAAAAATCTCTAAGCAATGGTTTTAGTTGGAATAAAATAGCTGCCCTTCTGCACAAAATTGATTGTATATTACAGCCTCCTCCAATCCCATTCCAAAAGTGGCTCCATCGTACAGTCACTATTCTCTTTAAAGACAAAGACACAACTATTCTATGGTGGCTCTGGGAACACACCATGCCCCAGCTACCATTCATACGGATGTTAAAGCCATTGTGGGTATCTGGTCACCAGGAATTTGACATCTGATCAGACAATACAGTTACTGACTGAATTAAACCCTTCTGTTTCATAAAGCACAGGAAGAGATGCAGCCTGGTACACTACCCTCTCTAAGTATCATATTTACCTTGCAAAAAATTTAATCTGAAAATTTAAGCATACATAATAAAAGAAGAAGTAGGCATAGTAAAATTTTGTAGCACTGATCTCTTCTAAGGAAAAAAATTATTTGAAAATGAAGATCAGAAGTCCAGATAGGAAAACTAAGAACCTTCCAGGAATACTTCACTGAAACTGAAGGTATTGTACTCACAGAGTATCTTCACTTACCTAAATATCTTCTGGGTAACAGAAGAAAATCTTACCACAAAATGCCATGTCTTATGCACAACACAAGTTTCTATTCCAAGAGTAAAAAATACCAGAGAACCTTTCATATTGTCTATTTCATAAACAAAACCAAACTGTTAAAGGCATGATTGAACTTGAAAAACATAGAAAAAATAAGTATATGATTATGCTCCTATTATACAGGAATATTACCTTTGTAGGTGTGGCGGTTGTGGAAGTTACCTCCGAGACTCCAGGGGTAGCAGAAGCCCAAGAAGAGAAGAAAGGACTTTGGTGGAGGGTGTCCAAGACTGCTAAGCTCCCTCCGGGGACTGAAGTGACCATGGTTTAGCCCAGGGTAAACTTACTTGGTTACTAGTTGTTTCTATCATCTCCCCCCTTCTAGAAGGTTACCTGTTACTGGATGATTGATTCACTGTTACTCCTTACCTCCTCCCCTCTCCCCTGTCCATTGGACTGGTTCCCTGACCCTGCCCTTGTTCCTCCCCGGGACCCTCAGATGATTGGTTAGTACGTATCCCTCATAAAGTGGTCACAGAGAGTATTCGGGGCTTTTTGGTCCCTAGATTCCCTCTGTGCTGGACTTCCTGCAATAAAGCCGCACAGAATTCATCCATACCAGAAGTCCCTCTCACCTTATTTCTACTTCAGCAGCTAGCGATCGCAGCTCCTCGCACCCGGCGCGTCACCCTGCCGGGCAATCAGTTTCATTGGCTGGTGTCTAAGGGACGCCGCCAGAGTGCTTCCTTTGGACAAGGACACTTCTGGAACTTGGCCAACTGGAGGCTGTCTGGAATCCAGGCTGGACACTGAAAGCTAGCGAGCAGTAGAATCTTTAACTAATGTAAAATTATATGTATATTATGACACATTACCCAGAACATGACTAGATATGAACAGACTAATGATACATGATAGAAAGCAGAAGATGAAAAAGAATTGTACTGATATGTTGTGGTGGTTCCAAGTTCCCAAAAACCCTTTTCCCCCCACTAGGAAGCTCGGGGCTGGGGATACCCCTGGGGCAGAGCCTGGGGTGGTTTGCCCTGTGGATGGGCCGAGCTTCCCGGGGCTGGCTACCCGGTCCCCACAGGGCACTCTCCTGTCTATTATCTTTAGGCTCCAGAAAGTTAACTGTTACTTAGTACTTGATTGTGTTATCCCCTTGCCGGTCTTCCCTTCTCCTCCCCTGTCGCGGTGGTTCAGAACCAGGAAGGAAGAGGACTTCCGGTGGCATGTTCCACGGACAGAGAGTTTCCCCCCGAAGCTCCCAAAGGCAGTGGTTTGGACCACCAAGACACGAACCCCAAGTTCCTGCTATTGGTTCCTTGATTTGTCTGTTATGTTTCCCTGCTGTGGGAAATTCCCTGTCACTCCCTTGTTCATTCGTTGTTCTCTCTTTTCCCCTCCCCTCCCTAAACCCCATTTGATCATGTACCCCAGCCCCTCCCCTGTATTGCCCCTCTGCCCTCAGCTTATTGGATGTTGTTCCTCCCTTAAATACCGATGTAATAAGCTGTTCTGGGCTCTTGGACCATGTGCTCCCTTTGGAGGCAATAAACCTACCGAAATCACATACCAAGAGACCTCCTTCTCTGGAAGTTCTTTGCGGTCTCACCACACTCCGAGGGCAACATCTCCTCGGACCGAAACGCGGACTAGCTGTGCCCTCAGTCGGCACTCCGAGGAAGTCTTCCCGATCGCGAACAACTTCCTAGGGTAGCGCTAGTGCTCCGCCGCCGGTACCAGGGTGGGACCGAAGCAGGGAACGCTAGAAGTGGCACACCGAACATGGACTCCGATTCATCGTAGTTCCCTGCGAGCGACCTGGATACGCAGCAGCGGTCCGGATACCGCCTTCGGGGTGCCGCTCCCCTAGCAAGGACTTCCACGTTCTACTGGTGGACTTGGAGGGGCTGTCAGCAACCGATCTGGAGCGGGTACGCTAGCTGAACGGACTGACGAATCCAGAGACCCTCCGAAGCCGGTGCCGGCAACTGAAGCCAGGATAGAGGAACCAAGATCCGCGTGCAAGCGGTGAGGTTTGGCGTCTGCGAGAAGCGGCGGGAAAGGAACCAAGATCCGCGCGCAGGCGGCGATGTTCGGTGCCCGTGATAAGCGGCGGGAAAGGAACCGAGATCCGAGCGCAGGCGGTGGGGTTTGGTTGCCGCGAGGCACGGCGGGATTCAGGCTCGGGGGGGGAGTTTTTCGCTTCGTTGTGTCGTATAAAAAGAGCAAGGAGGCTTTTATTCGGAGACAATGGGTATTAAGCTGTCCCGAATAGAGCAGGAGTTTTATGTCCAAGTTAAAGAGACCCTAAAGTTAGAAAATGGGAAAGCTAATAAGAGGGCTTGGAAACGTTTTATTAAGTGGATTTTTGTTAACGTCCCTTTTGCTTCTGCTTCTTCTGTTAAAACTCTGAGTTTTTGGGACTTAGTAGAAAAACGTTTAGAGGCAGTGGAGAGAGGGGGTGATGTTTCTGTCCGGAAATTTTTTCTGTTGTTGATTTTAATTTGTTATACTTTGCGTAATTGTCAGGAAAATTCGGAATCCCCGATTCACCCATTTCATGTTCCTAATCCCCCTTTTCCCAATCCCTCTTCCACGCTACAGGGGGGCGCGCCCCTCGGTTCTCCCCGCTATGAGACTGATTCCCTCATAGCGAACTTTACCCCAAACCCTTTCTCTGAGCCCTCAGTCAAAATCGCGCCGGCTGCGCTCCCCCATTGTTCTGGGTTTAAAGATGGCCGCCGCCTCGTGGCGCCGTGCCTCCACCCTTGCATCCACTGTGCAGTCTCATGCCAAAGGCCCGCGAATCCTCCCAGCTCCTCCCACGGTTCCTTCCCCTTTACGTTGATTAGCCCTGCGTTGGGCTCCCCCCCGCGGCCGATGATGTCTTCGCATCAGGTTCCTCCCCTTGCGCCGGAGGTCCCCGCCCCAGCCCGAGGGAGATCCCCGCCCCACCGCGCACCTGGACTGCCCATATCAACTGCAGTCCTGCCCCTAACCACCGCCCACTCCCAGATCCCCACATTCTCTCTTTCACACCCCGTGATTGGGGGCCAAAAGGTGGAAAAGCCGGAACCTGCGATGCAGTTGGTCAGTCAAGCCCTGCAGTGGCATCAGGTGTGCACAGCCCTCAGGGTAACAACCCACGATGGGAATCACAGTCACCTGAAGCCTTGCGAGAGCTTTGCAAGGTAGAGAGAGAGCTTGGGAGAAATTCTCCTCAGTTTAAAAGAGTGCTGGTCCCAAAAACAATCATGACAGGTATTTTAGTTAAGATTCAGTATTGGGTGTGGGAAAAGATATGGAAGCAGCAGCTTCAAAGCTTGCTGAACAGTTCTAATCATCCTCCACCTAAGTCTTCCACAGGCTCCTGGACACCACATGCTCCATCCCATTTGGGAAACGCATCAAGGAGCGCGGACTGGCACCGCGCTCCTCAAAGAAATTAAAAGCTGAATCCACTGTGTCCTGCTCTCCATCACCACCCATGCCACTGGAAACACCATGAAAAGCAAACCCGAATGACCAGTTCCTTTGACCACTATGGCTGAAGTTGGTAAGTGTCACAACTTTCCACTTCGACACCACAGCATTCACCCACATGAAGTTCACCACCAAGGAGGACATTTTAGAAAGGACAGACATTCTCGTAGTGGGCAACTCTTTGAGGGGCCCACCCGAGCTTTTCACTCTCCCTGAAATAATAACCATCAGACCAGGAGAAAGCTTTTTAATTTCAGTATATTGCAACAACCCACCTTTCTATATTCCAAAGTGGACAGAAATTGCACAAGCCATCATCCTTCCATCACACTTCCCCAGAAATGTAAAAACACCCTGTATTTACTGGACAGAAGTAGTGGGGCAAGACAAACCACACCTAGATTGTGTACTGAGGAATGGTAACATGACAACATACCTGAATGGACTTATAGATACTGGTGCAGATGTTACAGTAATTTCCCAGTCTGAGTGGCCATCACACTGGGGTTTAAAATCAGTCCCAGGTCACTTAAATGGAGTAGGAGGATCAGTCCCTTCAAAACAAAGCACGGGAAACATTACAGTGGAAGGACCTGGGGGGAGAGTAGCCACTGTCCAACCTTATGTAATTCCCTCTGGATTCACCCTGTGGGGACAAGACGTTTTATCCCAATGGGGAACAAAGCTAGAAATTCCCTCAATACCGAAGGATTTTCAGTAAAGGCCGCTGCTGTGCGCACCACCCCACCCTTGAAATGGACCACCGATAAGCCGGTGAAGGTGGAGCAGTGGCCCCTTCCTGCTGACAAATTGCGCATCCTTGAGGAACTTGTAAAAGAACAACTTTTGAAAGGGTACATAACGCCGACAGATAGCCCGTGGAACTCCCCGGTCTTTATCATCTGCAAGGCTGGCAAGGACCGGTGGAGACTCCTTCATGATCTAAGAGAGACCAATAAGGTGATCGCTGAGATGGGCCCACTCCAACCTGGCCTTCCGTCTCCCACAATGCTCCCCCGGAAATGGCCTTTAGCAGTCATTGACATAAAAGACTGCTTCTTTTCTATTCCATTACATCCGGACGACGCTCCAAGGTTTGCTTTCTCAGTTCCCAGTGTCAACAGGGAAGCCCCCTGTATTGGGTCTGACTGGGGTAAAGCTCACAGGCCTTACACTGCTGTACTTTGCTTTGGTAGCTGGTGTTGATAACAGAGCAGTGTTTTGGCTACTGCCAAGCTGTGCTGTCCCTGTGACATTCCTTCCCCCACTGATGGGGATGGGGGGGGCAAGATCCTGGGAGGGGACACCAGCAGGCCAGCTGACCCCAGTCAGCCAAAGGGATATTCCATACCATATGACATCAGCTCAGATATATAAGGGAAGGAAGAGAGGAGGAGGAGGAGGCACTCAGGACTTGTCCATGTTTGCCTCCTTGAACAACCACCACGCGTGCTGAAGCCCTGCTTCCCAGAAAGTGTCCGGACATCGCTGCTGATGGGAAGTAGAGATTGATTGTTTTCCCTTCTTGCTCTTGCGCGCACAACTTTCAACTTGCTTGTTCTATTCTTTTTTTTCCCCACTGTAATAAAACTGCCTTTACTCACCCTGATAGTCTTTTTCAGTATTATCCTCTCCCCTCTCCCAGCGGGAGGGGGAGTGATAGAGTGACTGAGTGGGCACCTGGCCCCTGGCCGGGGTCAGCCCACGACACCCCCATGCAGCGCTACCATTGGAAAGTACTCCCCCAGGGAATGGTTAACTCCCCTGTGCTTTGCCAGTGGTACGTCGCTGGGGTGCTCTCGCCCGTGAGAAAGTCGTTTCCTGGAGCCAGAATCCTACATTACATGGATGATGTTTTAGTTTGTGCCCCAAATAGACAGTACCTGGAAGAAGCTCTGTCAGCCACCATCAGAGCCATCGAGGGTGCCGGGATGGAAGTGCACCCAGACAAAGTTCAACATGTTTGTCCGTGGGTGTACCTTGGCTTCTGCATCTCAGAGACGACCGTCGCTCCCCAGCAACTAGAGATTCAAGACAACCCAAAGACTCTCCGTGAACTACATCAACTGTGCGGATCCATCAACTGGATCCGGCCACTGCTGGGTTTGACGATGACCGACCTTGCCCCTCTCTTCCAACTGCTACGAGGTGGCGAGAGACTCGACACTCCGAAAGCCATCACTGCGGAAGCCAAAGGAGTCATCCAAAAGGTCCAACATGCACTTTCCACCCGACAAGCCCACAGGACGGACCCAGACCTTCCGTTCCACCTGGTCATACTAGGCAAAACACCCAGGTACCATGGTCTAATATTTCAGTGGGACGGGGGAAGAAGAGACTCACTACTCATAATAGAGTGGGTCTTCCTCCCACATCAACCGTCCAAGAGTATTTCAACGCCACAGGAACTGGTGGCAAAAGTTATCAAGAGAGCAAGAGTCAGGCTCCATACCCTTGCAGGGTGCGATTTTGTGTACATACATGTACCTTGGAAGCTGGAGGATTTTGAAGATGTAATTAAGACCAATGAATCCCTCCAGTTAGCTCTAGACAGCTATACCGGTCAAATTAGTGGTCACAAATTAAAACATCCACTTTTTAATACAGACTTCCATTTGGCTCCAAAATTTCTTCTTAGCAGAACACCAATAAAAGACGCTCTTACAATTTTTACCGATGGCTCTGGATCCTCTCACAAGTCAGTCTCGACTTGGAAGGATCCAAAGACTCTGAAATGGGACTCTGATGTCCGTGTAGTAGAAGGATCCCCACAGATTGCCGAGCTAGCCTCCGTCATGAGAGTGTTTGAGAGGTTCTCAGAACCTCTAAATTTGGTCACTGATTCAGCATATGTAGCCGGTATAGTCCTCCTAGCAGAACATGCCCTTTTAAAAGAAGTTGCCAACCTGAAGTTGTTTAGCTTGCTCTCGAGACTAGTTTACCTGTTGTCCCATCGAGAGCAGCCATATCATGTTATGCACACAAGAGCGCACACTGACTTGCCAGGCTTTATTGCTGAAGGCAATAGAAAGGCTGATGCCTTGGCCATGGCCATGCGCATGGCCAACACACCAGACATCTTTAACCAAGCCAAACTCTCTCATCAGTTCTTCCATCAAAACGCTCCTGCCCTCTGGAGAATGTTCCATCTTCCTCTAGAGCAGGCACGAGCAATCGTGGCAACATGCCCTTCTTGCCAAAAGTACCAAATCCCCTCACTCCACCGTGGGGTTAACCCACACGGATTAGAGAGCTGCCAAGTGTGGCAGACCGATGTTACACATTTTGCCCCCTTTGGCAAGCAAAAGTACATTCACGTCTCTGTTGACACATTCTCCGGTGCAGCGTACGCCTCTGTACACGCCGGAGAAAAATCCAAAGACGTGACCAGGCACTGGTCAATGGCGTTCTCAGTATTAGGCTCCCCTAAAGAAATTAAAACAGATAATGGACCAGCATACAGGTCAAAAAAGGTACAGGAATTCCTGCAACAGTGGGGAATCAAACACCTCACAGGCATACCCCACTCTCCCACAGGCCAAGCAATTGTCGAAAGAACACACCAAGATATAAAACGGATCCTTGAACAGCAACGTGGAGAAACAGAAGGACAGACGCCCATTGAGTGCCTCTGTAGAGCTCTTTTTACCCTCAATTTTTTAAATTGCTCAGAAAAAGAGCCCGTTCCCCCCATATTCCGGCACTTCACCAATTCGACCCAGGCCCAAATTAAGAGAACAACCGCTGGTGTTCTTCAAGGACCAACAAAGTAGACAAAAAGTAGGACCAGTTCAACTTATCGTGTGGGGGAGGGGATATGCTTGTGTCTCCACTCCAGAGGGACTGCGCTGGATCCCAAGCCGAGACATCAAGCCATGCCGAGAACACCCACCAGAACAGACCCAGACGACTCGACCAACAGACGCTGCTCCACAGAGATCAGCATGGAAGAGAAGGAGAAAGAAAACTCCAGACTCCAACAGTGATCAAGAAGATGAGGGAGAACAAGAGGAGGTCAATTATATACAAAGAAGGGACTTTCAGATTTACTACCTATACCCAGCTCGTGAGAGTCTCCCCTCCGAGCAGCCAGATCCTTTCATCCTCACCGAGACCCTTCTTCTTGATATCTTCCCCTTAGACTCTCCCTAAACCTGCCCCATGTACCTCCCATACCCCAATCATTCCCAGTCCTGTAGAGAGACAATGATTTAACAATGTTTGTTTGTTTATTTGCAGATTTTCAAGACTTTGCTTTGGATTTTAGTTATTATCTTCATTGTACTAACAAGTCACTTTCTTTAAGTAAAAAGACAGGGGGAGATGTTGCGGTGGTTCAGAACCAGGAAGGAAGAGGACTTCCGGTGGCATGTTCCACGGACAGAGAGTTTCCCCCCGAAGCTCCCAAAGGCAGTGGTTTGGACCACCAAGACACGAACCTCAAGTTCCTGCTATTGGTTCCTTGATTTGTCTGTTATGTTTCCCCGCTCTGGGAAATTCCCTGTCACTCCATTGTTCATTCGTTGTTCTCTCTTTCCCCCTCCCCTCCCTAAACCCCATTTGATCATGTACCCCAGCCCCTCCCCTGTATTGCCCCTCTGCCCTCAGCTTATTGGATGTTGTTCCTCCCTTAAATACCGATGTAATAAGCTGTTCTGGGCTCTTGGACCATGTGCTCCCTTTGGAGGCAATAAACCTACCGAAATCACATACCAAGAGACCTCCTTCTCTGGAAGTTCTTTGCGGTCTCACCACACTCCGAGGGCAACATCTCCTCGGACCGAAACGCGGACTAGCTGTGCCCTCAGTCGGCACTCCGAGGAAGTCTTCCCGATCGCGAACAACTTCCTAGGGTAGCGCTAGTGCTCCGCCGCCGGTACCAGGGTGGGACCGAAGCAGGGAACGCTAGAAGTGGCTACACTCCCCCTTCCTTTCCCAGTTGGTTCCAGTCCCCCGATCCCTCCCTGGTTCCTCCCCTGAGCCCATCAGTGACTGGTTTGTAATCCCTCAATAAAAATCTGATGCAGAAGGCGCCCCAGGTCTTTCGCCTGGATGCCCAGAGAGCTGGTAACACTGCGTTACAGTGTCTCTATTTTTCCGGGGCGAAAGATCCCTCCCGCAATACTCTGGCTCTTCGGTTACAGTGTCCACCGTAAAGGGAGGTGCGGCCTGCAGCAAGGGGCATGAGACCCGACAGCAGTGAACCCGCTCAGGTCGGGGACACTGGTTTGTAAACGCCATGGGGCTGCTGTCCGAGACCCTGGTGGGCAGCTGGCCGGCCCACGCCAACGGCCACACTGATATACACACATTCTGCTAGTAGTAGTCTTGTCTTAAAGTATTCTAAAGTAATAGATCCTTAAGGTTCTAGAGATTAATGTGAATACCAACACCAAAAAAGGCCATTTGTAATAAATTGGAAAAACGCTGAAAAGTGACAATGTAAACATGGAAATTTCAGTGTTACAGAAAGGCCTTAAAGAAGATTAAAAACATCAGTTCAGCAGCACAATACAAACATTTTCAACTAGATGGAAAAATTAAAATCTCAGATTCAATTGGAAGGAATAAACCTCACAATAGCATCCTTAAGTGTGTTCCTGGATAGTAAACTGGATATGAAAAGGGACAAAATATTATAACATGGCAGAGGACAGAATCACAACACAGCAACACAAACATACAGAAGTGCCATATGAAAAGGAGATCTCCTGTATCTTCAAACATGTTTGTTAAGATATCACTCATACTTAGCTGAAGCCCTGGTGTGTTGTAAAGCCATGAAGTAGCTGGAGTTCCAAAGGACTGTAAATCTTAAGAGAAGAGGTGAATATCTTTGCTTTTCTAGAGCACATGGTGCAGGAGAACCCATGATAATCAAAGCTGCTACTTGAATTCCTATCCCAATGACCACAGCAGGCCAAGCAAACAGTAGACAGTAGAAAGGAGGACAGTAAAAGATTGACTTTTCACACAAAGTATTAGGGAATATACAAGCTCAGGATCTGACCAGAAATGTTCAATGTAAAGTAAACAACAGAAAAGCAGATGGCAATGAGTGACTATTTTAACTTTTTTGTAAGAAACAATAGCCAGTAATCACATCTACTTAAATTCTCCTTTAGTAACAACAGTACAAGGAGCACTGATAACTGCATCTATCTTGTATGGAACAGGAGAACCATGAAAAAAAGCTTGCAAGAATATGAAAATACCCCAGGCCAATAAGACAATTCGATTTTTCCAAACAGGCTACTGGCTCTGCATGACAGTTCTTCACATATAAAATCATGGCTGCTGAGGAGACGACCTTTTGACTTGTTCTCAGCTACAGCATTGGAATTCTGAGCAAGGCAATGATCTGTTGCATATGGTAAGTGAACCTGTGAAAATCTAACCCAAAATACAAAGAGGATTGTTCAAAATCTCTGGACCTACAGGGATGAGATACTTGTTCTGGTTTCATCCTTTAATCTTTGCAACATCCATGAACTAAATACCATGGCAAGCATGCCTGAAAGCCAGACACACAGAATTTCAAAGAGGAAATGAATATGTATGATCCTTGTTTCATTGACAGAGGATCATATTAAATTACAACTGTAGACAAAAATAATTCCTAAAAGTAAGAATCACATTAGTTAAAGTAACTGAAACAGCTTGACAAGAACTGGATTTAGTATGTACCACAACATTTGTAGCTTCCCCAGGTGCTTCTGGTTCCAGCCCACCCAAAAGGGAGTATTCTGAGCTGCAAGGCAACACAGGCAGTTGGAGAGGTGGTACCACCTCTTCATGAGCAGGGGCTCTTGAAGGATGGAGCTGTATTGGGTCTGACTGGGGTAAAGCTCACAGGCCTTACACTGCTGTACTTTGCTTTGGTAGCTGGTGTTGATAACAGAGCAGTGTTTTGGCTACTGCCAAGCTGTGCTGTCCCTGTGACATCCCTTCCCCCACTGAAGGGGATGGGGGGGAAAGATCCTGGGAGGGGACACCAGCAGGCCAGCTGACCCCAGTCAGCCAAAGGGATATTCCATACCATATGACATCAGCTCAGATATATAAGGAAAGGAAGAGAGGAGGAGGGGGAGGCACTCGGGACTTGTCCATGTTTGCCTCCCCGAACAACCATCACGTGTGCTGGAGCCCTGCTTCCCAGAAAGTGTCCAGACATCGCTGCTGATGGGAAGTAGAGATTGATTGTTTTCCCTTCTTGCTCTTGCGCGCGCAACTTTCAACTTGCTTGTTCTATTTTTTTTCCCACTGTAATAAAACTGCCTTTACTCACCCTGATAGTCTTTTTCAGTATTATCCTCTCCCCTCTCCCAGCGGGAGGGGGAGTGATAGAGTGACTGAGTGGGCACCTGGCCCCTGGCCGGGGTCAACCCACGACAGTCTCTTTTGGCGCCCAACGTGGGGCGAGATAAAGGCAGTTTTATATATATATATACACATATATTGCATGCTCTAGTAGTTACCAACAGCAGCTCTCAAGTAGTAAACTCCTATGTGGCATACGGCCTTCGGCTGCCACACTGCTTATCTTTGTTTTGCTATGTTTGGGAACATGTTGAAACAAACAATGACTGTGAATGAATATAACTCCTTCTCTCTGCCCTGGGTGAATTTGAGTATGGATGATCTTTTACTGCAGGATCCTGTGATTATTGCCAACCCTTACATAAGCTTCCTGATATTATTAATAATATTAGCCAACACTGTTGTTACCTTATGGAATTCATGGAAATTGTCATCTCCCTGGTACAGAAGGAAACGACCCTTGGGTGAGGAGCTGTTAAAATCTGCCCTGAGGTACCCAGTTCCTGGGTGGAAAGGACTATGGAGGGATTTGGGCAGGTTCCTAGGGCGGTTATCACCTCCCGTTGCCTGGGAGTTTACTCCTGAAGAGGTAAATAACCCTAACAAACTGGCCTGTCGGCTGACAGAAGGGTGCCTCGTTTACTCCCAGGAATGCGAGCAGCTTCTCGCCCTGTACTGGGGGCTGGCCTGGGCCTACCGGGCCTCTGTTCAATATTCTCAGAGGACTGTGGTTGAGGCAGGAACTCAAACTGTGCCTGAGGACACTATAGCTGAGACAGGAACACAAACTACAACTGTGGCTGAGGCAGGGATACAAACCATAACAACTATGTCTGAGATAGGAACCCAAACCACAACAACTACATTAATTGCCCCAGTAGTGAAAAAAAAAATGGACAAGGCAAGTTTCAGGCCGATTAGTAAGAGAAGACGAAGAAGAGGAAGAGGAAGAAGAGATGGGGCCAGATCAAGAGGCAGGTCCCTCAGCAAAGGAATCGAAAGGAGTGAGGCAGATTAAACAGGAGACCGAAGTTACTCGGTCCCTGACCCCATCCGAACTTCGAGACTTGTGAAAGGATTACAGCCGCCAGTCAGGTGAGAGGATTCCTGCATGGCTACTGCGATGCTGGGATAATGGGGCCGATAGTCAGCAGTTAGAAGGTCATGAAGCCCAACAGCTGGGATCCCTTGCTAGGGATCGGGAAATTGAAAGAGGACTTGCAAAGGAAGGAGCAACTTGTAGCTTCTGGAGACGGCTTCTTTGAAGCATGAAGGCAAGATATCCTTTTACAGAAGATCTTGTGAAGTCCCCAGGGAAGTGGACCAATGTGGATGAAGGTATCCAGTACTTGAGAGAATTAGCAGTGCTGGAAATTGTCTATAGTGATCTAAAGGATGATAGCGTCACCATAGATCCAGAGGATATCCCTTGTACACTTGCCATGTGGAGGAAGGTGGTTCAAGGTGCCCCAGCATCATATTCCAGCAGCTTGGCGGCACTTTATTACCCAAAAATGGATACACCAACTGTAGAGTTGGTGTCCGCCTGGCTCCGAAATGTAGAAGAAACTCTGGGTGCTCCCTCATCCCTGCGAGCCACCACCCCAACTTTTAGGAGCAGCCCAAGAGATCGCTCCTCTCCAACCCCGGTCAGAGGGAAAGGAATCCCCAAGAACAGGCCACGTAACGAGTTCTGTTTTTTTCTGCGTGAGCATGGAGAGGACATGAGGAAATGGGATGGTGAACCCACCTCTAAGCTGAGCGCCCGGGTCCAAGAACTGAGGGGGAAGAGACCTGTTAAGAAGGGGCCCCCCAAGAAGACTGTCAGTGTAGTTACCACAGAAAGACCAGAAGACAATCAGCGATTTCCCAGATATAAGAAAACTAAAACTGTTTCCTACAGTCCTGAGGAGGGAACTTCTGATTTGGCATCACAAAGGTCAGACAGTGAATACTCTGACCAGGAACAGGAATAGAGGGTCCCTGCCTCCGGCCAGGAGGAGGAAAGGGATGACCGGGTATACTGGATGGTGTGGATTCGATGGCCTGGCACATCAGATCCACAGAAGTACAAAGCTTTAGTGGACACCGGTGCACAGTGTACACTGATGCCATCAAGGCACAAGAGTGCAGAAGCCATCTGGATCTCTGGAGTGACAGGGGGATGCCAAGAATTGTCGGTAGTAAAAGCTGAGGTGAGCTTAACAGGGGACAGATGGCAAAGACACCCCATCGTGACTGGCCCAGAGGCCCCTTGTATCCTTGGCATCGACTACCTCAGGAGAGGGTATTTTAAGGATCCAAAGGGATATCGATGGGCCTTTGGCATAGCTGCGGTGAATACAGAGAAGATCAAACAGTTATCCACCCTGCCTGGCCTCTCAGAAGATCCCTTCATCATAGGATTGCTGCAGGTGGAAGATCAACAAGTACCGATTGCTACCAGGACAGTGCACCGGAGGCAGTATCGTACCAACCGGGACTCCGTGACTCCTATCCATGAACTAATTCATCGACTGGAGAGCCAAGGAGTAATCAGCAGGACCCGCTCACCCTTCAACAGCCCCATATGGCCAGTGAGGAAGTCAAATGGGGAATGGCGGCTGACAGTGGACTATCGGGGCCTGAATGAAGTCACACCACCTCTCAGTGCTGCTGTACCAGACATGTTGGACCTCCAATATGAGCTAGAGTCAAAAGCAGCCAAATGGTATGCAACGATTGACATAGCTAATGCATTTTTCTCAATCCCTCTGGCGGCAGAGTGCAGGCCACAATTTGCTTTCACTTGGAGGGGTGTCCAGTACACCTGGAACCGACTGCCCCAGGGGTGGAGACACAGCCCCACCATCTGCCATGGCCTGATCCAGGCTGCTCTGGAACAGGGTGGAGCTCCGGAACACCTGCAATATATTGATGATATCATTGTGTGGGGTGATACAGCAAGAGAAGTTTTTGAAAAAGGGAAGAAAATAATCCAAATTCTTCTGAAAGCTGGTCTTGCCATAAAACAAAGTAAGGTGAAGGGACCTGCACAGGAAATCCAGTTTCTAGGAATAAAATGGCAGGATGGGCGCCGTCATGTGCCTACAGAGGTGGTTGACAAAATTGCCAATATGTCTCCACCAGTTACTAAGAAAGAAACACAAGCTTTCTTGGGCCTTGTAGGATTCTGGAGAATGCACATTCCAGGCTATAGTCAACTTGTGGGCCCCCTCTATCGAGTGACCCGGAAGAAGAATGACTTCAAGTGGGGCCCTGAGCAGAAACAGGCCTTTGAGCAAATCAAACAAGAAATAGCTCGTGCAGTGGCTCTTGGGCCTGTTCGGACAGGACCAGATGTGCAAAATATACTCTACACTGCAGCTGGGGAGCAGGGCCTCACCTGGAGCCTTTGGCAGAGGACCGCAGGAGAAACCCGAGGTCGGCCATTAGGATTCTGGAGCAGGAGTTACCGAGGATCAGAAGCCCACTATACTCCAACTGAAAAAGAAATACTAGCGGCTTATGAGGGGGTTCGAGCAGCCTCGGAAGTTGTTGGGACAGAAGCATGTCTCCTCTTGGCACCACGATTGCCTGTCCTACACTGGATGTTCAAAGGAAACATTGCCTCCGTGCATCATGCAACCAGTGCTACATGGAGTAAGTGGGTGGCCTTAATTACACAACGAGCCCGAATGGGAAAACCCAACTTCCCAGGAATCCTAGAAGAGATTTTGAGTTGGCCAGAAGCCAGGGATTTTGGAGCACTGTCTGAGAAGGTGACTCGCGCCCAAGAAGCACCACCATATAACGAGTTACCAGAAAATGAAAGAAAATATGCTTTATTTACTGATGGATCCTGTCGAGTGACAGGAAACCATCGGAGGTGGAAAGCTGCTGTGTGGAATCCCACATGACAAGTCATTGAGACTGCTGAAGGGGAAGGTGAATCAAGCCAGTTTGCAGAGGTGAAAGCCATCCAACTAGCCCTAGAGATTGCTGAGAGAGAAAAGTGGCCCATACTCTACCTCTATACTGACTCCTGGATGGTGGCTAATGCCCTATGGGGATGGCTGCAGCAGTGGAAGAAAACCAACTGGCAGCGCAGGGGGAAACCCATCTGGGCTGCTGCATTATGGCAGGACATTGCTGCACGGATAGAGAACATGACTGTGAAAGTATGCCATGTAGATGCCCATGTGCCCAGAAGTCGTGCCACTGAGGAGCATCAAAACAATGAACGGGTAGATAAGGCCCCCAAAATTGGAATAGCTCAGGTGGACCTAGATTGGGAGAGAAAGGGTGAGCTATTTATAGCCCGATGGGCCCACGAAACATCAGGGCATCTGCAACGTACAGATGGGCTCGTGATCGAGGGGTGGATCTGACCATGGAGGCCATCACACAGGTTATTCATCAGTGTGAATCATGCGCTGCCATCCAGCGCGCCACACGAGTGAAGCCTCTTTGGAGTGGAGGGCGGTGGCTGGGGTTCCAGTATGGTGAAGCCTGGCAAATTGATTACATTGGGCCATTGCCACGAACACGCCAAGGCAAGAGTTACATCCTCACCATGGTGGAGGCCACAACTGGCTGGCTGGAAACATACCCAGTAAACCACGCCACTGCTCGGAACACAATTTCAGGTCTTGAAAGACACATTTTGTGGTGACATGGAACCCCAGATAGAATTGAGTCAGACAATGGGACTCATTTTCGAAATAATCTTATTAACTCCTGGGCAAAGAGGCATGGCATTAAGTGGATATATCATATTCTTATCACCCACAGGCCTCTGGGAAGATTGAAAGATATAATGGACTGTTAAAAACTATGCTACGGGCACTAGGTAATGGGACATGGAAGCATTGGGATGTGAACTTGGCAGAAGCCACTTGGCTAGTCGATACTAGAGGATTTGTTAACCGCCCTGGTCCCGCCCAAACTAAACCCTTAGACACTGTGGAGGGAGACAAGGTTCCTGCACTACACATAGGAAAGTGGCTGGGGAAGTCAGTGTGGGTTGCGTCCCCCATGGGGAAGGGCAAACCCATTTGTGGGATTGTCTTTGCCCAAGGACCTGGGTGCACTTGGTGGGTAATGCGGGAGGATGGGGAGACCCAGTGTGTGCCCCAAGGTGATTTAACCTTGGGGTAAGAATAATGTATGTTGGAAGTTGTATGTTGCAGGATGTAAGTAGCAGAAGGGACATGAGCTGACGAAGAACGAATTTCAGCAAGGGGCAAGAAAAAGGCCACAATGAACAGGGATGGTGCCAGTCCTCGACAATCAAGTTTACTATTCCTCCTGCCCTGACCCCACATTCTGCTGGAAAGGGAGACCACCTGGAAGGATGCGAGAGGACAGGAGATAGTAGTTAATGTGATGGGGATGGTTTAAGGATGTAGCTTAAATTGCATATGTGAGTAGAAAAGGATTTCTGAGCATGATGCAAATGGTATGGAATAAGGGGTGGAAATTGTATTGGGTCTGACTGGGGTAAAGCTCACAGGCCTTACACTGCTGTACTTTGCTCTGGTAGCTGGTGTTGATAACAGAGCAGTGTTTTGGCTACTGCCAAGCAGTGCTGTCCCTCTGACATTCATTCCCCCACTGAAGGAGATGGGGGGGGCAAGATCCTGGGAGGGGACACCAGCAGGCCAGCTGACCCCAGTCAGCCAAAGGGATATTCCATACCATATGACATCAGCTCAGATATATAAGGGAAGGAAGAGAGGAGGAGGAGGAGGCACTCGGGACTTGTCCATGTTTGCCTCCCCAAATAACCATCACGTGTGCTGGAGCCCTGCTTCCCAGAAAGTGTCCGGACATCGCTGCTGATGGGAAGTAGAGATTGATTGTTTTCCCTTCTTGCTCTTGCGCGCGCAACTTTCAACTTGCTTGTTCTATTCTTTTTTTTCCCCACTGTAATAAAACTGCCTTTACTCACCCTGATCGTTTTTTCCAGTATTATCCTCTCCCCTCTCCCAGCGGGAGGGGGAGTGATAGAGTGACTGAGTAGGCACCTGGCCCCTGGCCAGGGTCAACCCACGACAGGAGCAAAGGAAGTCAAATCAGGGCAATCCAACCTCCACATATCTCCTCCCATCAGAATTAAAGAGGAGAGATCCCTTAGAAGATTTTTAGTAGGGAAAAGAAAAACAAACATGCAGGGGGAACCCAGACATGGGCTGGGTGGTTAGAAAAATCTGTGGAAGTAGGAGCAGCTGCAACATCAGCTCCCTGGGAGAAATTTCAGCAGTTTTTACAGGAACAACTGTGTCCTATCTTGTTAGACATTTGGACCAATTCTCTCTTATATCCCCCAAAATTTCTTCCCATAAAACTCAAGTTTATACCTCTCAGTTTTTTGTATCTGACCCTTCCTTAAATTTCAGCATTCAAGGCAATATAAAAAAAAATAGAACTAGCATAATGAAAATCATAAGACATTCACATGTGAAAACAATTGGTGCCCTCCCTTCTTTGGCCATCATATTTCATGTATATTAATGCATTTCTAGGCTTTCTTCTAGAAGAAGCCAAGAAGGTAACCAATGCTTTCAAACATAAAACGTTTAGACACAATTTAAAAAACAACCAGTTCCTGGGCATGCTCCAGGTTGATATCATGGAGCTGTCATCCATGTCATCATTGTTGCTGTAAACCTGAAGCCTGCAGCATCTTTCTTCATGAATCCCACATGCTGCAAGACAATGGCCACCTTGTTTCAGGCACTCTATGCCAACAATTCCCCAAAAACATACAAACCCTGACATAAGCCACCGTGGAGCATTGTCTGATTCAAAAGCTAGTTTTATTATAAAGCAGCACTGTCTTGAGCATCATACTGCAACTGCCTGTTACCATTTAACCCTGGTGTGTAATCAAGCAGCATCCCAGGCAATGTTCAGTCACAGGCAGGGTCTGCACAAAGCAGGGACTGGCCCAGCACACACTGGCTCTCCACGTACAGTGGAAGCTTCTGTGCTTGGGCAGCCAATACAGCTCGTGAAGGGAAGCAGTGCAGAGATAAGGACGGCAGATACTGCGCCACTTTCATCGTGGCTGGAAAACAGGCCCTGGCTCAGAGACCTAGGCCACAAGCTCCATGCAGGACATGCAATGTCAGGCTGCTTAAACATGGGCTGTCCTATTTCTAAACAGGCACAAGTCACTCCATGTGACCTGGTTGGACCAAAGCCTGGCCTTTAGCAATGTAGATGCAGCCCCCATCCTTCTCCAAATGCCTGTATTTACTACCTTCTCTCTCTCCACATCCTATGTAACTCATGGTAGAGTCTGATACTTTCTGATTTTATACACTAACAATACCACAATATATGATACGACTACTTAAAAGTACACTTTCTTTCACTATTTCCTTCTTAATATGTTTGGATTTGTGGCCATAATGGTGAAAGACATAAGTGGAAAACATACTCATGCTAGAAGTGGTGTGTAAAAAATACCTAAATCATGTTTACAGGTTTATTCCTCACACTATGCTACTTCTCCCATATACATCTTTACTGAAAGTCCAAGGGTTTGGGCTTTTTGTAAGGAATGCAAAAACTCTGAAATATTTTCCTTCCTAAATGAAATGCAGTCTGAAAATTTAGACTCTGAAGTCTTCACCCATTGAATAGCACAGATCTACTTTAAAACAAAGTAGAAAAGATACTGGAATCAAGTGTAGACATAACATGTTTGGAGAAGTACTTTTCAGGCATTAACTAGAAGACACTGGTCCCAATTGAAAATCATCAGCTATAAGCCATCCAACTCAAATGCCCTCCATTATTTTTTCACACACTTATAAAACTTCTACTCAAACTGGGGAAATATTCTGCTTTTATTAATAGTACACATTAAAGGACTTGATCTGAAAACTGTGCAAAATTCGTAATAACTAATATGAACTGTGGCAGAACAATCACACCATACTGCCTCTAGGAAAAAAGTAGAAACAAACTATGGAAACAGATTGGGGAAAATGGTTACAATCACTGACTATACATGTTTAAAGGATAAAAGGATCATTTCGCCCCACTTTTCAGCCCTAACACTTAAACTATTGCAAAAGAAGAAAATGACATACAAAGTAAAATCTTGAGTACATAAAATAACAGCAATCTTAATTTTGCATGTAAGAGCAAGAATAAAATCAAATACATTTCATTTTCAGAGATTTAACAGTTTGCGAAGTAGTGACAAGAAAAAAAATTCAAGTGCCTCTATTTTTCACAGGAAGACCATTTTGCTCTACAGTTACAGAAACATAAAAACAATTAGATTACTGAAGTCATCTTAAAAAAATTGGTTTTACAAAGACTTGTTAAATGCACTTGGTTTAAAATCATGGCCAAAATGACTGGTTTAGAAAGGTTTGGTGTTTATATTAGAACTGATGCAGTTCTCCAAATAGTCTCATGTACATTATGTACAGTACACCTTAAGGCAGTGTAGCCATATATGGCAAAGGAGGAAATCTCTTTAGGAACAGATTGCATGTTTTCTCACTTTTTTCCTCCCCACAGGTGAAAAACACCTACATAAAAGAGTTTATGCTTTTCTCTTCTTCCCTTCTTTATGATATAGAAATAGGCCAGAATGAAATTTCCCCAGATTTGTCTCCCAAAAATATATGGAGCAGTGACTAAGGTTACCTGGTTTCTTAGTTTAGACTCAGGAGGATGATCAAGACTCTCCCTTTATTTTTCTAAAAGGGTTGGAAATCAAATGAAGTGGAATAGGAACTCTCAAGTTGAATGGATGAAAATATTGGGGATTTTTTAATAAAACCTTTGTTTTCCAAAGGAAAGCAAGTTAAATTAAGCTAGGTTAATTGAAACAAATTCTAAAATTTTAGCAAGTAGTCTCTCTCCTGTAACTTTCTGTATTTCCCTGGTACATGATATGATCTGCTTACTTATTTTCCAATCTTCTAGAAAAAGCTGAAGGGAAATTCAACAAATTATTAAAAAATTTAAAAATTTAAAAGAAATTTTAAAAAGACAAAACTGATAAGAACTGAATTGCTAAGGATCAGGAACATCAAATGTTAGAAAATTATAAGCATTCATTAAATATTTATATCAGGGCATTAGCCTTTAATAGCACAAGCCTCCATGCAAGTCTTATTTTCAGAAATTGAAGCATAATATATTATAAAGTATAAAAGTAACTCTTTTAGGAAACTCAATTAATATAAGAAGTCATGCAGTGAGAAACATCTATCACAGAACAATGTACCTGATGAAATATGTTAAAAATAGTCAATTAGTGGAAAAAACCTATGGGCCAGTCAGCAGCCAGGTATCTCTTGCTGTTCCTAGAACATCCCACCTGAATGGGAGGCAAAAGACTTTCCCCTCACAATGCATTAATTCTTTCCTCTTGTATAATCCCCATCTACCACCTATACCTCATGTTGGACCAAAAAGCCAATTAGACATCAGTTCACTTAGACCAGATCCATGTCTGTTCCAAACTATAGCAGGAATCAGTCCATGAACTTTTCTGCTGGTCAGCTATTACCAGAGGACAGCTGAGGAGTGGGAATCAGAAGAGTGGCCTAGGGTATTTATTTCATCACGTTTGCCAACTGATTAGTGAAGCACAGCAGTACTTTATTTTAAAGCATTAAGTGTTTCAGATCAATGCAGAAATATTCCATAGCTGTGCAATAACCCCAATATTGTTTTTAAATGTCCACAGTCTATATGAAAAAAACCAACACCATATATTTTTGTTTATTACATTACTTGATAATTACTAAATAGAACTATTTTATTTATAATTTTTCTGAGTTTATGTTACAAGGATTATTGCTAAAACTTTTTTACTGTGAAATTTTATTTTTCTCATCCTGAATCAAGTTGAAAGTAGAAAGATTGTGAATCATATTGATGCCTTTTTCTGGTCTCAGGAAATAAAGGCTCAGACACAGTGAAAGGGTTGGGGGTTGTTTACCTCGGTATTTTAATAGGATCCCGTTTGATGGCTTCTGCCGTCCAGGTAGAACACGCCGCAAAAAAGCCCCTTCCCCCCAATCCAGTATACAATTAAAGACTCTACACATTAGCATATCTACCAGGAGGGCCCAATAAGGGGCCTGGGTGGGCTAACTTCTAGTTTACAAAATCTATCCTACTAGGAGACCTTGAGGGCTCACGAAAACAGGCTGTTTGGTCTCTAGCTCTACGTGGCTTCAGGGGTGTTTAGTCTACCGGCCTCCTAAACACCATGAAACCAGGCTAAACTATCACCTAAAGCATCACAAGTATGCATGCTAATACTTGTGAATATAGGGAACAGTGTAAGACATATTCAGGAGAAAAAGCAAAAAAAAATCCCTCAGGCATCAATATGGATCAAAGACTATCCATCAGTGTGTCACACACCATGTGGCATTGTGTTTTGCCAAGTCAAAGTCATGCTCCAAGTTTCAAAACTTCAAACAACTGAAATACCACAACATTCATAAAACAGAACTGAGCTACTGGGAGTAAGAAAAAAATACAAAAAAGGTGACAGACCTCAACAGCAGATAGTAAAATTAACATTTCAACAGTTCTTGCCTTTCATCTTGGTCTCCATAGTACATTTTTTCTGGAAAAGCTACAATTTAGGTTTAGCAAGATGCAGAATTACATAAAACATCTGGAATGTGGGACAAGGAATATTGGCTTATTATCCCTGGTGGACCTTCCCTATGAAAAATTTAATAGGTCTGTTTTGATAGTTTTAATCTCCAGAGCACCCCAAGCTATGTTAAGGAAGCATCATCTTGGTAATTTATATTAGAAAGAACACCTGGTGATGAAAGGAAATATACC
This sequence comes from Eopsaltria australis, assembly GCA_034509425.1. Lineage (NCBI taxonomy): Eukaryota > Metazoa > Chordata > Aves > Passeriformes > Petroicidae > Eopsaltria > Eopsaltria australis. Next base: position 90,375 of record JAVTVJ010002060.1, read on the forward strand.
CTCTTTAAAATTGAGTGATTTTTCTTTAATCCTCAAACTTTTCATCTTCTTAAATATATAATTTTTAACAGCTTGACTAAAAATTAGTTTTTGTATCTTTGAGACTGTTCACAATGTAACCATTGTGAACTTAACACTATTTTATTAGAGAGCTACATTTCTTCATTCCTGTCTTCAGAGAACAAGTCATTTTGTCTTTACTTTGACATTAGCCTTTTACAGATTACAGAGGAAGCTCTGTTGAATCTCATATGAATATCACAAAATCATTTAAAATGTTGTCCATTTCTTACTGCACCACTCCAAACATAAAGGGAAAAAAGAACTCTTAAGTAGCTTTCTACTATTTTTATTCCTATCTCTAATTCTAAAAGCAGAGTTAACCATAAATAATAACAAATACATAATTTTTGTCACAATTTATTCTATTATCATTTTCAAGTGACAGCATGCATCATACATAAATTATATGAATTCTGATCTGTAATTGCTTTTTTGGTTTCTGTTATGCTTAGCATATGATTTCAAAATAGCTAGTAAAAATCTATATATAAAAGCAGTAAAATTACTTTCCATTAAAATCATTAACTGGATTCCTCTGAATATAAATACAAGTAAAATGATATGTAACTGAAAGGAATTTTACATACACCTTTCTAATGTCACACTGCCTTATGCTTTATTATAAAAACACATTTTTAACTGTTGCTAATTTTCTATTCTATTGATTAATGAGAAATTAATGAAAGTACTGGTCAATCTATAAAGCAATTTACTAATAAAAATGTATTCTATACTTTCCAGCTACAAGGAGGTATCCAGGTATCAAATTTCTAAAGAAACGTGTACAAATTAATCTGTTTTTATCATTTAACATGCCTCACTTAAAATATATCCTAAAACACATTTTGTATTTTCTAACAAAAAAGCCTATAGTAGTATAATCTGTAGCCCATAAATATTTTCAGAAACATTTTTTATTAATTTGACATTGATATGCCTCCATTTCTAATATCCCAACCCTTCAACATTTTAAATGCAATTAAAAGTGGTTAGAAAAGAGTGTGGACTTCCTTGTGAAGTAGGAAATCACTCTTGTGATTAACATGCAAAGGAACTCATGCTGGCAGAATAGATTGGGGTTTTAAAACCCCAATTACTTTTGCATGATTATCTATTTACCTGTACACAGACTATTTTCATTTTTCATCTAATACAAAGTCATCCTGCTTATATTTTTAGCACAGCAATTAATATTTACAATAATTATGACATCAAGCACCATTGAGAGTATGCCAAGTAAATAATTTACCATGTTTTTTAATATATATATTATTTAAATAACATCTATGGTAATATATTGCAGAGGATGGAAATATATTATTGGCCTTTATACACAATCCAGCCTAATACAACATTCTATTGTCTTTAAATGTAGTTAAGGGGTATATTATTTTTAGTATCTGAGTAGGTCAGCTGCTGTTGGTTCAGATTACAAATGCCAAAACTCTTAAGTCTGTAACTGCTTTCTATAAAGTGTAAGGTTTGTTTAAACTTTCACAGTAAAAATAACAATAAAATTACTTCCTCACATTTTCCTTTTATTTTTCCCCCTGCTTTTTTAGTAATAACAGACAATTCTTAACTTTCACTAACACTCTTTGATTCATACCTGCTACAGAGTGCATATATACACATTTTTTCCAGACTTCTAAAGAAAATTATAATGCATTAATGACAGGAACTATGGTAATGGAAAAAGGTCACCCTCTTTGAACACCTTCTGTTTTAAACCATTATATATAAAGACATTTGAGAAAGCAAAGAATTAAAAGGCAGCCTTTGTGCAACCCATTACTGAAATATTATAGAATAATCTATATCAAATGTAGTGGAATAGCAGATTCTTTTGGATCTAAATTTACTGCAGACACAGAAATGCTTTTATGCTTATTATGTATCTGCATGTTGATTCAATTAATAAAAGGATACCTGACAGCAGACTTACTTAATTGAATTAATTAAACTGGATGACTAATCACAGAATTACTATTGTATGAAATTTGTCCAGAGAAGTAACACTGGCATTGTGAAATTGCAAGCAATTTGAATGGTGAAATACACTGAGCAGAGCAGTGTTCACTTACTGTATTGTGGAATTCTTCACCTCATACATGAACAAATGGGACATATAAATGAACAGACAGCTGTGAGTAATGAATGCTTTTCCTTATCTATTGCAATTTATTACATGAGTCCAGCTACATCACTAGATCTTTTAAAAACTTTGCAAAAAATTTTCAAAATAATAGGAATTTTAATCTCTCTCTCTAAAATGATACAGGGGAGTGGACTATATAGATACAGAGAGAGAGGCGGTGAACAACTGAAATACTTCTTTAAAGCAGTACTTCTATTCAGAATATCTGGAAAAAAATTTAATATGTCAAATTGAAATTATGCAAATACTGTTTATTGACTAAAGCAAGCAAATTAGAGAAATTAAATTATTTAAAAACATTTTAATAGATTGGTACAGTGAGCTTCTACCACTGATTTTAGCAACAGGAACAATTTTCTTTAGTGATTAAATGTTATGACATACTGTGTATTCTTTTTAAGGTATACTGAAACCATTTTTTCTTATTAATAAAATCAGTTTACTGATGAAGTTCGGAAGAATATATTATGCCCTCTTCTATTTAGCTAATTTGATGATTCACTAAATAAAGTGAAGTTTTACATGTCAGGTGTTTTTTTTTATTTAAACACACATTTTCTATTGCCCCTGATTTCACATCAAAAAAAGACACAGAAAAGCCTCACACTGCGCAGAACAGAAGTTTACACTGGCAGAGGACATTCCTGGAGTGCAAGCACCCATCTGGCATATATCCAAACCCCACCTATTAGCTGTGCATCACCAGTGGGTATTTTTCTTACTTCCTCTTGCAGGCTTTTTATTTTGTTTTGTTTTAGCAACAATCCCCATAACAGAGAAATATAAAGAATAGGCTAATTTCATATGAGAGAATGGTGGGACTGGATATTTATCTTACTCTAATTTGCAGCACAGTAGAATCACACCAACCACCTTTCTTTTTTTTTTTTTTTAATCAGCAATGTGTTTTGCCTTTCTAAAAATTAATTTTGATGATTCTACAAATAGAAAATATTAATTTAGAAGTGATTATTAATTTATATTACTAAAAAGAACATGAGAATTTATGGGTATTCAGTCAGAATATTTTAAAATTAAATAATATGACATCTACCATCTATATACTATAAATCACTGACTTTTTTACATTCATATTTTCCCTCATATTCCTACTTGAATATAATTCATTTTACAAATATGTCTGATCCTGCCTCTGACCTTTCTACACTTTAAGCTCTTTTCTGCTCATGGAAAGCTAATTTGCATTTTTTAAAAATATGTCTGTATTAATGATCTAATTTACCACAAAAAGCCTTTATATTAAATACAAAAAGGCCAGCCATTAGCTTTATTTCCACAATAAAATCAAAACAAAAAATAAAACATCCCATTTATACAACAATTAACAGGGGTTTTTATTCCTAACACAATGCTAAATGAATCTGTACAGTTCAGCATTCATAAATATTATATATTGTGGAGAATTCTTATTCTACAATCAAAATAAGGAATATTATAAACATGCAAAGTTTTACAAAACACTTTTCTAAGAAAACTATACATCCATTTTAATACCTATATTAATAACGAGAGTGGTTAGATTTTTCTTTTACATAAATTATACAAAGTATATTGGAATTACATACCATTTTAATACCAGCTTATTATAACTTTATTTCATAATATTGGAGGTGGAAATGGAAACAGTGCCATCATGTGATACTATTCAGGCTACTTCACTTGTTTTATTTCTGAGGAGTGAATCTGTTACAAATAAGGGTTCCTAGAAAAGCATGCTATGGCAGCATAACTTATTATATGTTATGCTGTAACTAGATAATTTTGGGTGTTTTTATGCATCAAATATTGAAAACAGCTTCTAAATCTGCAAAGAAAACAAAAGCATATGATCAGTACAAATGTTACTTAGCTCCTTTTATTAAATTGTGAAATTCCTTTCAGTTTACAGTCAGGATATTAATCCAAACAGCTTCATTTTTACAAAAGCCTGCAGAAGTTAAATTCCCTGGTTTTAATTAGTACTGGGCAGGCTTCTTGGAAAAAAACCCTAATACGTGAAATCGTCACAGGCGTACAATATCAAAGCCAAATCCTACTCGTATTGTATTTACTGTACAAGATATTTTTAATGAAATCCGACACAAAGTTATTTTTTTCTTTTGTATCCATTTCATATTGAAATAAATGCATTTTTCTCCCTAGTTGTCAGAATAAACTAGAAAATCCAGACTTGATACTAAACACACATATTTCACTTATCTCTTCTGTTTTCCAGAGATCAAGACAACCATTTGACAACTGCTTGGAGTCTAAAAATGCAAGTAATCTATTAAATCTGAAATCCCACTTTACTGTACAACTCACAGCTGCCAAATCTAAACACTTCACAGTAGTGAAGTTTTTTAAACACATTTTTTAAAAGAAAATTAAACCCTTACAGTGAATTCATTGATGCATGGGTGAAAGTTGATAAAAAACCACAGAAATTATAACTTTCAAAAGCGAGGACAGATGCTAGGTATTTCTTATGGTGTTTCAGAATTTATAGAAACAATAATTGAATTCTCCAAGATTAAAAATCCTTGCTAAATTTAACTGCTTACAGTTCTACAGGAAAAGTATTACTATTTATGGGTTTATTCGTAAGTACAGCCATTTAAAAATGTTTAGATTTCTTTATATGACTCAAAAACTCATGGTATATGCACGCAAGCCACCTATACGAGTTATGTGTACATTTCATATATCCAGAACTCCATTAAAGGGTCAGCATTACAGCTGGTGAACATAACTGCTTTTCTAAAAGGTAACAAAGCAAATCCCTCCACCCTGAGAACCTTCAGAGAGGAGGATACAAGAGTGGAAACATTGCATACAAGAAAAATACTGCAGTAAGAAAAGAATAGGGAGAAATAATGTTCTTACTTAAATCTAACGTGTACTACTCACAGGTAGCATTTTATATATTGTTTGAGCAAAACCAAATTGCATTTAGCAGGTTGAAGGCAGGCCAATGGTACACTTACAATGGTGTAAGTACTGAATTGTACATTTAGTACAGGGAAGCTTAATTTTTATGTTTGCAACCCAGCAAGCAAGTTTTTGAGGAACAGACTAAAAAGAAAAAGTGAGAGCTATTGTTACTGCTATTGTTACTTCTTCAATTGCTTGATGTTTTCATTAGTGCCAGCCTGGCTCCCCACCTGACATTGTACTTTACAGGCTGAACAGAATACTAATTTGACTGGAACGCTACCAGCACAAGTGATACATGGAACTCAGTGCATGGAAAAGACAATCTGTTGCAAGGCATTCAATACCTAGGATAGGTCTTTTTAAATCTCTTTAGTTCTTGTTGCTAATTATCATTCTTAAGTGTGGTAAAATTTCTCTTTTTCTATGGTTAGGGTTTAGACTTAGTCCTCCTCTAAAAATCAGTAACAATTTCCTGTCATGATGAAACACATAAACCTACATCAACACTTACTATATAGTTTTATTATGTTGATTATGAACTAGATGATGAATATTAACAATATGACCTTACAAAATACTGTCAGGAAACTCACACTGCTGTCCAGAAACAAGATTATAAACCAGATAAAATCATAACACTCTAGCTACATTAAGCAATAAGTAAAGGGAATCATAATCTAGTGAGACCTTTGCTGGTTGATCAGCTGAGTCATTTGAGAAATCTGGAAAATGGAGCCAAAACTCCGGTCCTTTTCAGATCCCTTCTGCAGCTAGCAGAAAAGGAATTTGCTTGTTATTTTTGTTCCACTATTTCCTGTGGTGCCAAAAACAGGTGCTCATTTAAGACTGAGATAAGTTATGCTGCAGATAAATACTTTGAAGGTCAGTGGAGTGTTCTACATAAACATCTCTGGAAGTATTTCTAAAATTGTGAGCTGAGGGAGAGGCTGCATTACCCTCTGGGTGAAAAGACAGAATTACATTTCTTATCTGTATTCTTCTTTATCTATTGCAGAAATCCAGTAATTTACACAGAAGCTCAAGACAGCAGAATGAACACCAAATATTTGATGGGGAAGTTCTGGTATGTCACATTTCTAATTGAGAAGATAGAAAATTTCAACATTTAAAAAAACCAGAAAAGTCATTTTTATTAGTGCTGAGACCTTTAGATGAGTTGTGTGGGAATCACATGGCAGACTTGCAGATAGCCAACCCAAAGACTAATACTTGTCTAACCATGTAGCACCCACCTATTTGAATAAGCCACAAAACCTGAAAGTAATTCCAAAATTAGTAATTTAATTGCCCCAATACAGAATTGTGGGACTCGGAGGGATCAAAATTAATGGGACAAAACATATAATGTAGAACTTCTCAAGAAAATTATTAGATATTCTCAAAAGTTCTGAAAATTTTAGCACAGTTTTTACTAGGTTCTGTGCATATGGTTACACCATCTCCTTAATTCACAAAGAGACTAAAACCAAAAAGTTCCCATACTTGTCAAGGCATTTTTGAGCAACAAACAAATTTAGCTTCTGTGCAAGGCTTTCTCAAATAGAAATATTGTTATTCATGTTAACTTTCCAACTCAAACAAAATGTCAGATTAGGTGAGATATACTGTCAGAAAAGAAAAACAAGCCATATGTGGTGATTCAAAAACAGGTGAAAACCTCCAGATAGCTGCAGCACCATACTGCATCACCTGAGAGCCACAGGTTGTCTTATAAAGAGAGTTACATTATAAGGTGATAATGACTGCCATCATTCACTGACATGGTTAGAAACCAGCCCTTTACTCAGCAGTTGTAATTCAAGTTAAATGGAAGGAACAGCCAAATGTTCTTTTGTGTAGAAACAGCTGAAACAAGGCCCTGAGTGGGAGCAGCATGCACATGCCCATGAAGATCTCCAGTTAGAGGTTACAAAGCAATGGATAACAGGATGTATGAGACATGGCAATGTCTCACTGAACAGTGAAGCTCAAAACATCAGTCTCCATGAAACACTTTTAAAGGAAACTTTTAAGTTCTGCAAAAAGGAAAATCAGTGTTAATTTAGTAATGACTGTAATGATGTCAAAGAATACCTAAACAAATTCTTATTAATGAGCTAAGTAGAAAGATGCACAAACTATTAATCATAAAGTACCAAAAGCTGTCATTATCACAGTTAGCACAACTGAAAATATTTTTATGTTTGATAATATTCACAATCAAAAGACAGAGATGGTCCACATATGGCTAAACATGACTGGACATATTTTTCTATCTGTAGACTGACAGACAAAAGGAAAATCCCTAGAGGATGAACTCATGCTTCAAGACAGCTTAAGTATAGTTTGATGTGTGCAAAAGACACAGGACGTCAAGTAACCAACCCCCTTATGGTTAGAGAATATATAGTAAAAAATCTATTTGCTTGTAAAGTCTCTATTTCACAGGTCTTTCAGATAAAGTATTATGATTAGGTGACACATGGCCTTTAGTGGGATGCACTGGTTCATGGAATGGTATCTACCACTAGAAAGCTGATAGAAGAAAGAAAGAAATAAAGCAAAAGATCAGAAACAAAACCCAACAAAAAGAGCTTAATTGCTAAGTCACTCATTTTGGGGTGGAACAGAGCTTCTACACTTAGCCTAAGACTTTTTTCCCAGTGAACTTAATCTAAGATCTGAAAAACCTGCATCCCTTCTATTTGGACGCCTCTTCTTATCAGGAAGAAGGAAAACACATTCTTTTTTAATTCCTTTATGCTACCAGCAGGGTTTCTGAGGAGCTGCTAATACGTAATTGGAAAGCACACACAATACATCCTGTCCTCAAAGCAGCTCCTGATGCTGGTCCCAACACTTAGTCACTCATTGCCACCTAAGGCAAGACTCTCAGGAAGTTAATACAACTCTCAGTAGCAAGGAAAAGCTCAAGGTAAGTTTAAGTAGTCATTGGTTGTTTGATTTAAAGTAGGAACAACCACTGCAAATGCAGTTTCTATGAAAAGAAAACAACTATTTTCAGCTCAACACAGGAACAACACAAACACAACATCGAGCAGTTTCTTTATGTTGTTTTCAACTTCATTTAACAGAAATAAATCATGCTGACAAACATGGAAATTCTGAAAGACAAATTAAGCTACCAGAAATTATATCTCTTCAGCCTGTGACAAACAAGTGGCATCAGCTTTTAAGACAGAAAAATGTTGCGGTGGTTGAAGCCACCCTGAGGGTGGCTGAAGAAGAGACAAACAAGCCCGATGAATGGTGGGAAGGCACCACTATGTGACATCTCCCCCCTGAGTTTATAATGGTTCCTTCCTGTTACAGTTATGTTAATTCAGTTCCAATGGTTGGTCAGTTATCCTCCCGCCTCCCTTTAAATATTCATATTGTTCGAGAATGTTCCCCCAACCTTGACATCCCATTGGCCTGGCCCCCTTCTCCCCTCCCCTACTCTTCCCTGGTTGGCCCCCCTTGCATTATCCCTCCCCCTTTCCGCCCCTGAACCCTGTCGCTATTGGTTGACCCTCTCTGTATAAAAGTTGATGTTCTACCCTGTCTATCTGCCTTTTGTCCCTGGACCCTTCTGAGCTTAATAAACTCAGGAATCCATACAAAAGATGCCTCTCATATCTTAGTCCGGTGTCAGTTCTTCTTCAAGGAGTGTCTTTGGCTGCTATCTCACCAGCAGGGCTGCAGCCTGCAGCTAGGATCAGCAGGATCCTGCCAGGGGACCGCCGGATGCTGATGAGAGCCCCAGGCCAGGAACCCTTTGGAACATGCAGGGTTGCGGGTCTGTCCCAGATCACCGAGGAGAAGTGTTACATTTTATAACTTTTATTTACAAGTGGTGCCACACAGCGATATTTTTCAAAGCGCTCTTGGCACTTTCAGCAGGCAGACCCTTTGCTACCGTGTTGTCACTTCCACGAGGGAGCGACTAGTTTTATTAGTTGTTCCCGGAGGGTGGCTGAAACAGCACAGCAGGACACTGGGACCTCAGCAGGGAGCCTTAGTTGCTCTAAGGGACTAGGAGCCGGCCAGAGGATACCTCAGAGGAACCAACTGGACAGGTCAGCAGCTGTGAAACAGAGCCTCACCGGGAAGGGTGAGTGAGTGCCTTTGGGGATAGCTCCTTAGAGCTCGTTTTAAGCGCTCTCCTTTTAAGTTGCACCTTTCCTCCTTGCTGAGGGTGAGTAGGCTGGGAAAATGGGATCCGGGATCTCAGCAGCCCAGCGAGAGCTTTATTCCCAGGTTAAAATACCCTTAAAGGCAGGCAAAATAAGTTTTTCTAGGGGGTTGTTAAAACGTTTTGTTAGATGGATTTTTCTTTATTTTCCAGATGTTTCAGTTGATTCAGTTAAACAATTATGTTTTTGGGATGCTGTTGGGAGAAAGTTAAATTAGACAAAGTGGGGATCAGTCTGTGGGGAAGTTTTTTCCATTACGAATTTTAGTATATAAATCTGTTAAATAATTTTATTTGCGGGAAAAAGGGGATGTTAAAGTTGGGGTTCCACCAGTTTCTCCTAAACCTTGCTCCTGCACCCACTCTCCTCAACCCACTGACCCACCGCAGGGGAGATCGGGCAGTGGAGCCCATAAATCGATGCAGGGTTGCCACCGACTCCCTGACACCCCCCGATCCCCTCTGAACCCTTTCTGCAGCGGGCCTGATCACCCAGTCGTGGACTTACCCTTACCCCCTGTTCCTGCACCCCAATACCCAGTTGCGCCAGTTGCGCCCCCCCCAGAACCTTCCACAAGATGGTGTCAACCGCATGGCCGGGTCCGACATTTCAGTGCCACCACCACCGCCATCCGCCATTTTGTTGCCCTTCCCCCAAACCACCTTTTCCGCCACCTCACAAAGTCTGCCCCTCTGTAGGGACCTTCTCCTCCATTGATGGGTGTTGCCGCATCAGGACCCGCCCCTCCGTCCGGGAGCCCTTTCCACTCAGGACCCTCCCCTGGAAATCTATTTGTCACTCAGAGCGCAGTCCCCGCCCACACCCTTGGTGTTCCCGCCCCTTCCACCAGAGGCTCCACCCAGGCTTCTGGTTCCCACATTCCACCTTCCGGTTCCCACACCCCTCCTTCTGGTCCTTACCATCCCATGACCGGAAGTGGGTGTGGGGAACCCCAGGAAATGGGAGGGGTGGAGGGAGTGTTTGCGGCGCCCGTCACATATAACATCAATGGGGCTAATCTGCAGTGGAGGTCGTTTGCGCACGTGGACCTTGAAGAACTCTGTAATGCAGCAAAGGAGTTTTTAAAGTACTTTGCACATGACTCTGGCGACCAATACCCTTATGTCACACGACTTAAAGACAATGATGGCAGGCCTCCTCAATCCTGGAGAATATATTATCTAGGAGAGGACCTGGAAGAGACAGCTTAAAGACTTAATTGTGGACTACCAAAAAGACCCCGCCAAAGCACAGATCGCTTTAGACCACCTTTGCGGGGAGGGAAATTTTGAGAAACCAGTGGACCAGGCAGTACTCCCAGAATCGGTTTTAACAGACATTAAGTCTGTGGCCCAGAGAGTGCTGTCGCTCACCCCCCTCTGAGACAGTGCCAGTCACCAAACTGTCCTCCATCAAACAGGCCCCTAATTAACTGTTTGTAACCTTTTACAATTGCCTTAAGGAGGCAGTCATGCGCTGTGCAGAGGATGTGGGTGCCCAGAGGGGAATGTTAGGGATGTGGGCTGTAGAGAATGCCAACGAAAAGTGTCAAAGTGTGTTAAGGACTCTCCCTCTGGACCCACCTCCTACCGTCGAAGAAATGGTAGAGGTTTGTATGAGGGCGATTCCATTTGGGGCTCTGGCAAACAAGGAGGGGAGGAGCAGGATAGTCGCAACCGTAACACCCAAACCCACACCAAAAACCAGTACCAGTGTGAGTCTCAGGTGTCACAATTGTGGGGGTCCAAATCACTTTGCTAAAATCTGTTTGTTACCAAAGAAGCCTAATCGTGGTCCCAAGTCTTCCATTTCCGGCAACCAACCATCTCAGCCGGAAAACTAGGAGGAGAGTGCGGTAAGGCCCCAAGAGACGACATCAAAGTAGAGGCCTTACCCTCTGGCACCATCACACACCACCCCGATGGGCCGAGAGGAGTCGACTCACTTAAGCTGTGCGCTATCCAGGGGACCAGACTCGAGGCGGTGAGTGACCAGCCACACAGATTCCACACAGACACCTTGGGAAAACTGACTATAAAAATAACGTACTCATATACAGTTGATGTCCTTATCATTGGACATTCGTTAAAGACACTTTAGGAACTTTTTGTGTTCCCAGTTATGCACAGACTCATCCCGGACAGGCCGTTTCATATTTTCATCAAGTGCTGCAACTCCCCCTGGTTTCTGCCTCGGGGTCAGGTGGTAGCCCAGGCAATCACCCTCCCCTCACAATACCCTTTATGTTGTTCTCCATCGATATTCTGAGCAGAATGGGTGGGAAGAGACAAACCAACACTACAATGTAAGTTGAAGAATGGGGATGCAGTCACTGCCCTTAACGGGATGGTGGACACTGGAGCCGATGTTACCATCATCTCGCAGTTGGAGTGGCCGCTGTACTGGGGTCTCGGGCCTGCGGAGCACAAATAACATCGTTATAGAGGGCCCTGAAGGGCGTGCTGCCATCATCCGTCCCTTCGTAATCCCATCAGGGTTTACGCTGTGGGGCAGAGACCTATTGTTGCAATGGGGGACTCGACTAGAAATCCCATCTACACCACAGGATTTCTAGTCGGGGCCACTGTGGAGTGTGCCACTCCAACACTTACATGGAAATCCAATAAACCCATCTGGATTAAGGAGTGGCCCCTCACTGAGGACAAACTAGGCACGCTAGAGTCCCTCATGGAGGAGCAGCTCTCCAAGGGTCATATCGTTCCATCTGATAGCCCTTGGAACTCCCCTTTCTTTGTCCTGTGTAAGCCTGGCAAAGACAGGTGGAGGCTCTTCCACAACCTTTGAGCCATCGAGGCCATTGAGGATATGGGCCCCATACAGCCAGGGTTGCCATTGCCCTCTATGCTCCCCCAACTGTGGAAGCTAGCGGTTGTCGATATCAAAGATTGCTTCTTCCACATTCTGCTACACCCCTGTGATGCCCCCCACTTCGCTTTTTAGGTCCCTTCCATCAACCAAACGGCCCCAATGCGCCGGATTGGACAGTCTTGCCGCAGGGCATGAAAAATAGTCCCACAATATGTCAATAGTACGTGGCCCAAATTCTCACTCCAATCTGCAAGGCATTCCCCAAATTCGTTATATACCACAACATGGACGATATTTTATTCTGTGCAGCAGACGACAAACAACTGGACAGGACATTACAAAGCACTGTGTCAGCCATCGAGAGGGCGGGCTTTGAGATCCAACCTGAAAAGATTCAGAAGATCTGCCCATGGACGTACCTGGGACTCCGCATCAACAAGCAGACCGTCGTACCCCAGCAGCTCGTCATCCGGGATGACCCAAGGACCCCACGAGAGCTCCACCAACTCTGCGGGTCAATCAACTGGGTGCGTCCCCTGCTGGGTATTACGACAGAGGACCTCTCCCCACTCTTCGATCTGCTCAAGGGCGGCGGGGACCTCAACTTGCCGAGAGCCATCATCGCAGAGGCCTGGGAAGCCATGGGTAAGGTTCAGGCAGCCCTGTCATCTCGACAGGCCCACCAGACAAAGCCGGACTTACCATTTAATTTCATCATATGAGGTAAGTCCCCAAAATTCCACTGACTCATCTTCCAGTGGGATGCAGATCAGAAAGACTCTCTGTTAATCAGAGAGTGGATCTTTCTTGCTCACCAACCGTCCAAGAGTATCACTCAGCCACAAGAGCTGATGGCCAGACTTATCCTAAAGGCCAGAGCTCGCCTCCGCACCCTTGCCGGATGTGACTTTTCGCGCATCATCACGCCATTGGTTTCAGAGTTTTTGGAGGAATTACTCCAGACTAATGAGCACCTCCAGTTCTCCCTTTACAGTTACACAGGCAAATTGGATACTCATCATCCAAAACATCCGCTGTTCAGCACAGCGTTCGATTTGGCCCCAAAACTGAAACTCAGTAAAACTCCATTGAAGACCTTAACAGTCTTTATAGATGGCTCTGGAGCGTCCCACAAGTCAGTGATAACTTGGTGGGATCCTCGGACTCAGCAGTGGGAAGCTGACGTCCAGGTGGTGAAAGGATCACCACAAATTGCTGAGTTAGCCGCTGTGGTTAGAGCCTTCGAAAAATTCAGTTAACCTCTTAATTTAGTAACAGATTCGGCTTATGTTGCTGGAGTAACTATCAGGGAAGAACATGCATTGTTAAAGGAGGTCTCAAATCCAAATTTACACCAAAAGCTCTCGAAGCTCGTACACTTGCTTTCCCACCGAGAGCACCCATACCATGTTATGCACATGAGGTCACACACTAATCTCCCAGGACCCATCGCAGAGGGCAACTGGAGGGCTGATGCTCTGGCCATGGCGGTGTGAGCACCTAATGTGCCGGACACCTTCGCACAGGCCAAACTGAGCCATCAGTTTTATCATCAGAACGCCCCTGCTCTCAAAAGCATGTTCCACCTGTCCTGTGAGCAGGCAAAGGCAATTGTGGCTACATGTCCAAACTGCCAATCGTATCAAGTGCCATCACTTGGACAAGGGGAAAATTCCCGTGGGTTAGAAAGCTTCCAAGTTTGGCAGACAGATGTTACACATGTCCCTTCTTTCGGACATCAGAAATATGTGCATGTGTCGGTGAATGTATTTTCTGGAGCTGTATATGCCTCTGCCCATGCAGGCGAGGAGGCCAGAGATGTGAAAAAACATTTTTTGTGCACTTTCTCCACTTTGGGAGTTCCTAAGGAAGTCAAGACGGACAATGGTCCGGCATATGTTTCCAAATACCTGCAAGAATTCTTCAATACATGGAGCATCAAACACCACAGGCATACCCCACTCCCCTACAGGCCAATCCATCGTGGAAAGGACTCATCAAAACATCAAAAGAGTCCTTGATCAGCAGCGGGGAGGGACAGAGTTAAGTCCTCCCATTGAAAGGCTCTGTAAGGCCTTGTTTACCATCAATTTTCTGAACACTTCGTTCTCAGAGCCGACTCTCCCCGTATACCAGCACTTCACTAATTCATCCAAGGCCAAATTGAAGGAACAGCTGCTGGTGCTGATTAAGAACCCCAAAAGTCACCAGATCCAAGAGCCTCTCCTGTTAATGTGGGGGAGAGCGTATGCTTGTGTTTCAGCCCCAGAAGGACCCAAGTGGATCCGAAGCAGATATGTCAAACCCTATCTGAAATCACACACCAGCCACAACGAAGACAAGGAAGAAACGAGACAGGAGGATCATGAACCAGACAAGGATGAAGCGGCTGCGGCCTGGAGGAGACGGTGGCACAAGACCTAGACCACGGACATCTCAGACGCGCCTGTCCTCTGGACCCGGACTGATTTCTGATGTTCTGTTGAACCCTCAATCCTACCCCCTCTTTCCTAGTGTTTCCCTAACCCCCCTCCCTCAAGATATCCCAACCAGGGAAAGCCTGTTGGGAAATGGCCATCTCTGGCTGCACAAACATAAAGTATAAGTGAGCAATCCAGGCCCCATAGACAAGAGTTAGGCCTCTGCTCAAGGTTATTCTCAAGACAGCTGTAGGAAAGGGAGACATGAAAGCTGAAAACAAGCTGCAGGTGTCCAAAGATTAACTTGGCAGAAGAAACTGTTATTGTAGCCTTCTGATAATAATGTAGTGCTCTAATTAGAGAAAGATCCCGTGTGAAACTTCTGTAAGTAAATAATATTTTGAGCACGTAAAGTAGTATAAGTATGTGCACTGTCTGACAATAAACGAGCTTGATTTATGATTCACATTGAATCTGCATCTTGCTTCTCTCGCCACCAACAAATGGTGACCCCGACGTACGCGACGTTCGGGACGGAGCCGACTGGCGGGATCGGGAAAGGACCGGTAGCAGCGACCGGGGAGCGAAGATCTATACCCTTTGCACGACTAAGGGGAGATCCGATCGCTCGGACCTCGGATAGAGGACCGCCGCCCGAAAAGACTACACTCTGACAAGCTGCGTGGCGATCGCGAAATCAGCGGGAAGACGCGGAGGGGCCGGCGCGGAGGGACGCAGAGGCCACTGCGATCAGCTAGAAGTGGTAAACCAGCTGGACGAAGATGGACCGAGAGGTAGTCTTGAATTATTAACATGCTTTTTAGAAAAGCGAGGAGTCAGCAAAGAGACCCTAAAGCAGGTAGCAGGATTGGCTACATTGGGGATGGCAAAGGGTTGTTTCGGGGACTCTAACAGGATTTTTGACCTGCCAGAATGGCGGACGTATGGTGATCAGTTGTTTGAGGGAATTCTAGACGGCAACAAAGTATGCGCTAAGCTAGGGAAGCCCTGGAGGGAGGTAACGACCTGTTTGCAAAGATACCAGGCTGAGAAAAACATTGCCGCCATTACCACGGCGAAACTTGAAGGGAACGCAGAAGGGAGTGGGGAGACCCCGGGAGGGGAGCGCCCTATACCGGGATTGCTCAGGCTCGGTAACGAGACGCCCAGCCTGCCGGCGGTGCACGGCTCGCCGCCCGAGCACGGCGTTGCCTCGGAGGCAGCTGCTGCCTGCGCGGAGCAACCGGCCCCCCCACGGCGCCTGTGCCGCCGGAGCCAGAGGAGAGATGTCTGCCCCTCCCCTGTGCACCGGCCGGGCCCCAGGAGGAGGAACAGCTGGCTTTGCCCCCACCCTGGGTGGAAGTGACGGTATCCCTTCTCGCCCCGACCAGCCGCCTGTGCCCCCACCCCGGTGCCAGGGGGTTGTGTCCCTTTTCTCCAGGACCAGCTGCCGGCACCCCCCACCTTCCTGGGTAGAGGCTTTGTCCCTTTTTGGCAGAATATGCAAATCGGGAACGTGCGGGGAGGGAGGCGCAGGGTCACCTGGGCGAAAGTACGCCAGAAAGCTTTAGAAGAAGGGGATGAAAAACTAGCTCAGGACGTTAGAACTTTAAGCCGAGCAGAAGCGGCGTTTCCAGTGATGTTTGAGCCCCTGCAGGATGGAGGGCAGCAAGCAACTCATGAGTCAGATCTGCACAGGGAGCTCACCAAAATGATGTTAACTTATATTTGGTGAAGTGTTGTTGACAGGGTATCCGCAGCTATCACAGCTGGGGTGCCGCAGTGGATTCAAGGGGCACTGTTACGCCAGTGTGTTTTAGAAAATTGTAATCAGCAGACAAAGAACATTTTTGTTACGCTCCCCGCAGACGCCTCCATTCAGGTCATGTTAGAAAGGATGAGCCGAGTGCCGGTGGGAATGCAGGCATTTATAGCAGAAATAGTCACCGCCATGGGAGACAAAAGAGGTGAAATGATAGCCCTTGCCAGACGCCGGCCCTTAGCGCAGAGGCGGGAGGGTCGCGCCTAGGCAGAGAACCTCGGTGCTTCAGGGTCCGGGAAGAGGACGGAAGGGATGGAGATAGATGAAGGACAGCTGACAGTGCAGGACCTCTTCCAACTTATCATCTCTGTGAGAGAATTGAACTGTGGTAATTCCGTTATTCGGAATCTCCTAAAATGGACTTGAGACTGTAGACTAACCCTGAGAGCGAGAGTGGCCTTTCAAATACCCGGTTGAGAGACAATTAAAAAGGCGCTGTGAGACGCGATCAGTGATAACCGGACAGCCGCCCCCGAGTCTGTGAAAACAGCTTTGCAATCGGACCCGCTTCTACGATCCGTCAGGGAAAAAGAAACAGAAGAGTGATGTACTGGAGGAATTTCTACATGTTTCAAAGGTTAGAGAGCTCGACCCGCGAGCCTCCAACCGTGCCCCCCCATGCCACATCCCCCAGAATTGGGGGGAGATGGCCAGAAGGAGCAAATTGCTGCCTGGGAACAGTGGCTGGACATCTGTCGTGGTTTTAGTTTGCTTATTCAGGTTTGTGGCTAAATGCCAGCACACTTACCTAAATTTACTTGATTGCTTGTTGTGAGATAAGGATTAGGAGTAGGCAAAGCAGGCTCAAACTTTATAAAGTACAAAGAAGTTTTATTAATATATTTAAGACAAAGGGAAAAAGAAAAAAACTCAAGAAAAAAAAACTAGAACAAACTCCCCAGACCACCCCTCCTTCCCCACATCTCCATTTCATTCTCTCTGACAACATACAAAAGACAACACTTTGACCTCTAGTCAGTTTACTACCTCAGAAACAGCTCTTGTTCTAGTTCATTCAGGGAGAGAAGTTTCTTTTGCTTACACCATGGATCTTCTGTAAGAAAAATACAGTTTTTATGGGTCTTCTGCCTCACCATTAACCGCCGCCCGGAATAAAGTCCAGCTTAATGGTGGATCTCTCCCACACCAGTAGCCTTCCCACAGCCACTATGGTGGGTTATGAACAGTCCACAGGGTACTTGTTTAAGGATGCCCAGTTCAATTGCAGCAACAAAGAAAATCCCTTCTTCTGTGCTCAGCAACACAGGTTCTCTTGACAACTCAGGTTCTCTAGCATTCTCCCCGGGACCAGGGCTCTGGATCACAGCCTCTCCTCTCTCTTGGTTTTAGTTTCTCATCAGGCTGTACTTTTCCAACACTTACTTGTCTGTACTTAGGTATTTCAGTTCATTGGCTGCAATAAGAACTTCACATCCCCCTTTGGACTATATCTTCATATATTACAGAGAATTTATTAGCTCAGTCCCCAACCATGGTTCTCCAAAAGAGTTTTCAGCTTCACTCTTGAAGCAACTTCCCATGCACCCCCTTGTAAGTATCAGTTCTGCTTTCCTCACTGACTGTAAAGTCTCTGCGCTGCACTATGTAGATGTCCTCACTCGTTCCTCTCTCTGCGAGGAAGGATGGGTGTCTGTGAGTTTAGTCTAGGCATGGAGAGAGTTAATTTCTGTCTCTCTCTCTCCGGCAGTGTGAAGATCACGTGCTCTTTGCCGGGCTGCTTGAACAGGTCCGAGCTGAATGCCAGACGCTCTCAGAGTCTCTGCTTGGCTCGGCCAAGCTGGCTCGGCCTGCTGGGGCCATCTAGGCCTGGGGTGACAGGGCAGGGCCTGGCCCGAGCTGGATGGAGTCCGGTCCTTGCCTGGCCCGGAGCAGGGGCCTGGCTCTCCCTCTCGTGTAGCTGGCACACCGGCTGAGCTGTATCTGCTGAAGATTCCAGCCGTTCCTCCCCCATGCCTGCCCGGCTGCAGCGGCACGGCTGCCGTAAAACCTCCCTTCCCCCCCCCATCCCTCCTTCGGAAGGAGGTAGGGGGGGGGCCTTACTAGTGAGAGAAGCAGGAGCTGCTCCTCTCTACACAGCAGCAGCAGGTCCAAAGAGGAAGAGCGCCAGAAAGTCTCTGCTTATATATGGTTTTTTCCTTGAAGGCGGACCAACTTTTTAATTGGTTTACCTACCTATCAATTCTTAAAACTACCTGATTATTGGCTCTCTCTCTCGCAGGAAGGAAGTTGTATTTCTTCCTGCATTCCTGCAGCCCAGATCACTTCCTAGATTTTGACCCCTCTGGCCTAACCCAGGACAACATCGGAGAACAGGTGATGGGGGAGCACTTGTGCTGTGCATTGTTGGTTTTGGTTGGGTTTTCTCTCCCTCCTCCCTCCTTTCTGTGGTTATCATTGTGATTGCCACTGAATTTGTGTTTCATGGGGCTGCTGGAAAAGGAAAGGAGGGGTACATCCAAATGAGAACGAAGAGTGTGACGTAGAACCATGAAATGAGAAGGAACCACTGGATCCTGTTGCAAATCCAGAGGTTGGTGGTGGTGGTGGCTTAAAGAAGAGCGGCATTTCTGAGAGGAATTTCTGGAAAAGACACTGAATGCCCTCTGTTGATGATTTATCCAAAGTAATGGGTGGCATTGGCAGCTTCACACCATCCATTCTAGGAGGTGGCTTGCGTTGCCTGGTTTTAACTGCTGCAAAACCCTTGGAGAAAAAAAAAACAAAACACGGCCCGCCGCAGCGGCTTCGGATTTCCTCGCAGCAGTTTCGAATTTCTCCTCCCGGCCGCTGCAGTCCATGGCGGCTCCTGCCCTCGCCTCCGCCGGCATCTCAGTTTGCCGGGGACGGCGCGGCAACCGCCACGGCTTTTCTGTGCGCCGGGCGGGCAGCGAGGAACCTCTTTTCCCAGCATCGACTACGTAACAACAGTTTTCCCTAGCCACAGGGACCGCGTGCAGCTCGCCTGCTGGCACCGGAAAACGGGAAGGAGAGCGCGGCCGCCCGCCGTGCTCCAACAGTACTGGCCCAGCACTCTCTGCGCCTGCGCCCTCGACCGCCGGTGCTCCTGAGTCAACCCCTGGGTGCACTTTTAATAGGTCGTTTTTCTGCAAGTATCAAACACTGTTCTTATTGTCTCGTATACTTGCTGCTGACTTTACTGGTGGAATTTGTGTTAACAAGAAGAAATCTGGGAAATCTAGGTTGCTGCCAGACTTGCACTTATTCAGTGCAAAAAGAAAAAGGGGGAGACGGGGAGGACAGAGAAAGTGAGAATGCTGGAATGACTGCTCACAAGCGTCCAGCCCACAACAACAATTCAGCAAAAACAAAGGATGGAAAACGTGGCAGAACTGATCCAGAGAGGACACAGCAGAGTTGTACACCTAACAGGCTGGGGCCAAAGTGGGGCCGGGGCCGAGAATAAGGCCGAGGCCGAGCAGAATAAGGAAGTTTAGGCAAAATGTAAACTGATTAATAAGCTAGAAGAAACATTTGAATAAATAACATGTGCAAACTTGCAGACTATATATTAGGAAATGTTTAAGTCAGATTTTCCTTGAAGGACTCTTGAGAGTTAAAGTTAAGTGGTGTCTCTTTTATCAAGAATTATAATGTAAAAGTGAGACAAGGAGATTGCTTGTTGGAGCAAAACTGGGCAGTTTGTTTCTTATGGTGACAGTATTGGAATAAGATTTCAAATATTTCTGTCTTGATTTTTTCATTCTGCAAAATCCTGCATGTTTTAGAGTGGTAACTCTGAGTAGCAGGATTTGTCAGGAAATGTATACCTTTGTATTGTTTGTTAATTAATGATGGGAATTATCTTGCTAGATAGAAATTAATAACTGGAATTGTAATCTGTTCTTACTGTTTTTCCTGTTTTACTTTGTTTCAATGAGTGTTTGAGTTTTATACCTACAGCTGAACTTGGAAGTACAGTGATCCTGGAGAAGATAGAGCAAAGAAAAGATGGATCTGTGTGCTTGCAGCTTGCAACACTGCTTTCAAACATATCCCAAGCGATCACCCCTGAAGTATTAATAGTTAGAAATATGTTGTTAAAGTTTAAATGCTATTAGGTTTATTAAGTTCTGTTACAGTTAAGTATTACAACTAGGTTCTATAAGAGTTAACTAAAACTATGCATAGCCATGTGTGTTGTAGCAAGGATTAGGTTCTGTTAAGATTACGTACATAAACTCATGCATATGCAATCTTTTAATTATCATGTTCATGGTACCATGGTCTTTTTAGTCAAAAGTATTTGGTAAAGTCTGTTACTTTACAGTCTGCGCAACCTGTGTTATGTTTGTGTAACTGTCTCTATTATTTGCTCAGATTTAAGTAACCTTCTTAGTTGTTGTTTCTAACAGTTTTCTCATAAGATCTGTGTTAGGGAAATCCCTCCAGTTGGAGTCCTGGCCCTGGCCAAGCCTTGACTCTCCCTGGTCGGACATCTACCAATGGACCCAGGTGTTTCTGCATCCAAATCGTATTTAAGTCGGGTTTGACTTAATAATTGGAATTTATATCAGCTGGATCCTTTTTGGGGTGGACTTGGAGACCCTATCCGGAAGGGCTTTCCATGTCTTCACTGAAACAAGGCAGCTGTTGCAGACCCTGGATGTTAGCATAGTATTCCAGAATTCAGTTAGGTATTACTCTGATTGACAGCCTTCAGAGACGAAGCAATTGAGACTAATTTGCTGAACTATTGGGTAATGAAAAAATCACAAGATCACCTTAGAATGTTTAGCACATAGGTGTTGGAAGTATTCTTATGTTTAGTTATGTGTGTTTCTTACTGCGCTACCTATGACAAATGGCTGGTAATGCCATAAACAAACTCATACTGATTAAAACAGAAAGGAGGAATTGTAAGGTTGCAAGTATGTGTGTTAAATCATGAAAAAGATACAGATAGTAGTACACTTAAAAGTACACCTTTAAGAGACTGGTTAACAAGCTTAAGTTTTAAAGACTGGTTAGTGAAATTTGTAAAAATTAAATTGATAGTTTTAGTAATTATTATAATCATAAGTGTATTATTTCCATGTGTAGTTAAGTGTTTGATGAATACAGTAGAAAAAAGTGTAAACCAGGCCTGGATTGCTCAAAGAAAAGAAGGGGGATATGTTGGGAAATGGCCATCTCTGGCTGCACAAACATAAAGTATAAGTGAGCAATCCAGGCCCCATAGACAAGAGTTAGGCCTCTGCTCAAGGTTATTCTCAAGACAGCTGTGGGAAAGGGAGACATGAAAGCTGAAAACAAGCTGCAGGTGTCCAAAGATTAACTTGGCAGAAGAAACTGTTATTGTAGCCTTCTGATAATAATGTAGTGCTCTAATTAGAGAAAGATCCCGTGTGAAACTTCTGTAAGTAAATAATATTTTGAGCACGTAAAGTAGTATAAGTATGTGCACTGTCTGACAATAAACGAGCTTGATTTATGATTCACATTGAATCTACATCTTGCTTCTCTCGCCACCAACAAAAGCCTACCATCAAAAGGAAAAAAGGAGAGTGATGGAGGACAGTAGGTCAGCTGAGATGAGGACCTACTGGAAGCACGGCCCTTAGGGCTGTGCTGACCTCCATGCAGTGGGCCTGTCGACCAGGCTTCTGTGAGGGCCCACTGCAAGCACAGCCTTTAGGGCTGTGCTATCTTTGACTTAAAAGAGAAGGGTAGTCAAAGTAAAACCTTAACATCCTTTTTTTCCACTCCAACAGATGGCCAAGGTGTCATCAACCCAGCTCATATTCCTGTTCCTTATCTCCACCGTGCCCCTGAGTCACCTCTGGCTAGTCTGGCAGCCGAAGGAAAACATCTGGGTCACGCTGGCCAAGACCCTCCAGCAGGACAACATGTCTATGGCCAGCGCCCAAGACCCCATGTCAATGTGTCTGGTGGGAATCCCCTGCAACCAAACGAATACCCTTTTGCAGGTAAAAAGCCCAACCCAGTCAATTCCTGGGATTAGTGGACAAATATTTTACCACATGCACCAGAGGAGCCCCAAGAATTGGACCTGTTGGGGTCCTCCAAGGCCTCATATTGTGTCAGATTTAGATATAAATTGACGACACCTGAGTGGCTTGAGTCAGCACCACACCACAGATTCCCATTTAAGGATGTCAACCCAACCAGAAAAATTGATGATGCAGCCTACTGGTGCAATTACACCAGCGACATATTATCTGAGTCCACGAAAAATCCCCGAGTGCTCCCTAGTGGAGTCTTCCTCATATGTGGGGACCAGGTATGGGCTGGGATCCCTTCCCGTCTTCGAGGGGGGGTTGTGCGCTCTCGGGAAGCTTGCCTTGTTAGCACCTAACAAGACCCAAATTTTGAATTGGAAGAAAGAAGCACAATTGGCATGCCAAAAATGCTCCATCCGTGAATTGGATCCAAACTGCAACAGTGAAACTGTGGATTGGTCATACTCCCAGAGGGTCGCCGCCTCAATTTTTGTGCCCTGGGTGGCTGCGGCAAAGGCCCTAGGTGAGCTTTCTCACCTTGAGTGCTGGCTTGGCAAGCAAGCGAATTTAACATCAAGTGCACTTACCCAGCTCCTCGAAAACGAGGAATCCACCTGACATGCAACCTTACAGAATAGGGCTGCCATCGACTTTTTATTACTAGCACAGGGGCACGTCTGTGAGGAGTTTGAAGGACTCTGTTGTTTCAACTTATCCTCGAACGCTGAAAGTATACATGCTACCATAAAGAAAATGCAACGGCAAGTCAAAGAACTAAAAATCAACGATGACTGGATTAAAGGGACTTTGGATGGCCTGGGACTCAGTGGGTGGGGAAATTCAGTTTTACATTCGGTTCTTTGGGTTATGTTGACTGTTATTGTTGTTCTGTGTTTGTTCAGTTGTTTTAAAAACCTATTAGAGTTGATACAGAATACCTTCTTTGTAAGTAAAAAGGGGGAGATGTTGCAGTGGTTGAAGCAACCCTGAGGGTGGCTGAAAAAGAGACAAACAAGCCCGATGAATGGTGGGAAGGCACCACTATGTGACATCTCCCCCCTGAGTTTATAATGGTTCCTTCCTGTTACAGTTATGTTAATTCAGTTCCAATGGTTGGTCAGTTATCCTCCCACCTCCCTTTAAATATTCATATTGTTCGAGAATGTTCCCCCAACCTTGACATCCCATTGGCCTGGCCCCCTTCTCCCCTCCCCTACTCTTCCCTGGTTGGCCCCTCTTGCATTATCCCTCCCCCGTTCCGCCCCTGAACCCTGTCGCTATTGGTTGACCCTCTCTGTATAAAAGTTGATGTTCTACCCTGTCTATCTGCCTTTTGTCCCTGGACCCTTCTGAGCTTAATAAACTCAGGAATCCATACAAAAGATGCCTCTCATATCTTAGTCCAGTGTCAGTTCTTCTTCAAGGAGTGTCTTTGGCTGCTATCTCACCAGCAGGGCTGCAGCCTGCAGCTAGGATCAGCAGGATCCTGCCAGGGGACCGCCGGATGCTGATGAGAGCCCCAGGCCAGGAGCCCTTTGGAACACGCAGGGTTGCGGGTCTGTCCCAGATCACCGAGGAGAAGTGTTACGTTTTGTAACATTTTATTTACAGAAAAACTAGTACTGGCTCAAGATGATACAGGTGACATTTTCCTCTGTGTATCAACAACAAATCAATTCCCAATTTTGCCTTAAAAGCAACATGGATTTTGGTTGCTCACAGTATTTCAGATGAACCATAAAACAGAATTCCTGAACACTTGCGCTTACAGATCACATTGCACTTCACAGCTGTTGTGTTTTACCCCAGCAGAGGGTGCATTTAAGCAAGTGTAAAGAAACAATTTTCTTTTAAACATAGCTTAAAGTGCTGTATTGGGTCTGACTGGGGTAAAGCTCACAGGCCTTACACTGCTGTACTTTGCTTTGGTAGCTGGTGTTGATAACAGAGCAGTGTTTTGGCTACTGCCAAGCTGTGCTGTCCCTGTGACATTCCGTCCCCCACTGAAGGGATGGGGCAAGATCCTGGGAGGGGACACCAGCAGGCCAGCTGACCCCAGTCACCCAAAGGGATATTCCATACCATATGACATCAGCTCAGATATATAAGGGAAGGAAGAGAGGAGGAGGAGGAGGCACTCAGGGCTGGCCCATGTTTGCCTCCTCGAACAACCACCACGCGTGCTGGAGCCCTGCTTCCCAGAAAGTGTCCGGACATCACTGCTGATGGGAAGTAGAGATTGATTGTTTTCCCTTCTTGCTCTTGCGCGCGCAACTTTCAACTTGCTTGTTCTATTTTTTTTTTTTTCCCACTGTAATAAAACTGCCTTTACTCACCCTGATAGTCTTTTTCAATATTATCCTCTCCCCTCTCCCAGCGGGAGGGGGAGTGATAGAGTGACTGAGTGGGCACCTGGCCCCTGGCTGGGGTCAACCCACGACAGTCTCTTTTGGCGCCCGAACGTGGGGCGAGATAAAGGCAGTTTTATATATATATACACATATATTGCATGCTCTAGTAATTACCAATAGCAGCTCTCAAGTAGTAAACTCCTGCGTGGCATACGGCCTTCGGCTGCCACACTGCTTATCTTCGTTTTGCTATGTTTGGGAACATGTTGAAACAAACAATGACTGTGAATGAATATAACTCCTTCTCTCTGCCTGGGGTGAATTTGAGTATGGATGATCTTTTACTGCAGGCTCCTGTGATTATTGCCAACCCTTACATAAGCTTCCTGATATTATTAATAATATTAGCCAACACTGTTACCTTAGGGAATTCATGGAAATTGTCATCTCCCTGGTACAGAAGGAAACGACCCTTGGGTGAGGAGCTGTTAAAATCTGCCCTGAGGTACCCAGTTCCTGGGTGAAAAGGTGTATGGAGGGATTTGGGCAGGTTCCTAGGGCGGTTATCACCTCCTGTTGCCTGGGAGTTTACTCCTGAAGAGGTAAATAACCCTAACAAACTGGCCCGTCGGCTGACAGAAGGGTGCCTTGTTTACTCCCAGGAATGCGAGCAGCTTCTCGCCCTGTACTGGGGGCTGGCCTGGGCCTACCGGGCCTCTGTTCAATATTCTCAGAGGACTGTGGTTGAGGCAGGAACTCAAACTGTGCCTGAGGACACTATAGCTGAGACAGGAACACAAACTACAACTGTGGCTGAGGCAGGGATACAAACCATAACAACTATGTCTGAGATAGGAACCCAAACCACAACAACTACATTAATTGCCCCAGGAGTGAAAAAAAAAATGGACAAGGCAAGTTTCAGGCCGATTAGTAAGAGAAGACGAAGAAGAGGAGGAGGAAGAAGAGATGGGGCCAGATCAAGAGGCAGGTCCCTCAGCTAAGGAATCGAAGGGAGTGAGGCAGATTAAACAGGAGACCGAAGTTACTCGGTCCCTGACCCCATCAGAACTTCGAGACTTGTGAAAGGATTACAGCCGCCAGTCAGGTGAGAGGATTCCTGCATGGCTGCTGCGATGCTGGGATAATGGGGCCGATAGTCAGCAGTTAGAAGGTCATGAAGCCCAACAGCTGGGATCCCTTGCTAGGGATCGGGAAATTGAAAGAGGACTTGCAAAGGAAGGAGCAACTTGAAGCCTCTGGAGACGGCTTCTTTCAAGTGTGAAGGCAAGATATCCTTTTAAGGAAGATCTTGTGAAGTCCCCAGGGAAGTGGACCAATGTGGATGAAGGTATCCAGTACTTGAGAGAATTAGCAGTGCTAGAAATTGACTATAGTGGTCTAAAGGATGATAGCGTCACCAAAGATCCAGAGGATGTCCCTTGTACACTTGCCATGTGGAGGAAGGTGGTTCAAGGCGCCCCGGCATCATATTCCAGCAGCTTGGTGGCACTTTATTATCCACAAATGGATACACCAACTGTAGAGTTGGCGTCCTCCTGGCTCCGAAATGTAGAAGAAACTCTGGGTACTCCCTCATCCCTGCGAGCCACCACCCCAACTTTTAGAGGCAGCCCAAGAGATCGCTCCTCTCCAACCCCAGTCAGAGGGAAAGGAATCCCCAAGAACAGGCCACGTAACGAGCTCTGGTTTTTTCTGCGTGAGCATGGAGAGGACATGAGGAAATGGGATGGTGAACCCACCTCTAAGCTGAGCGCCCGGGTCCGAGAACTGAGGGAGAAGAGACCTGTTAAGAAGGGGCCACCCAAGAAGACTGTCAGTGTAGTTACCACAGAGAGACCAGAAGACAATCAGCGATTTCCCAGATATAAGAAAACTAAAACTGTTTCCTACAGTCCTGAGGAGGGAACTTCTGATTTGGCATCACAAAGGTCAGACAGTGAATATTCTGACCAGGAACAGGAATAGAGGGTCCCTGCCTCTGGCCAGGAGGAAGAAAGGGATGACCGGGTATACTGGACGGTGTGGATTCGATGGCCTGGCACATCAGATCCACAGAAGTACAAAGCTTTAGTGGACACCGGTGCACAGTGTACACTGATGCCATCAAGGCACAAGAGTGCAGAAGCCATCTGGATCTCTAGAGTGACAGGGGGATGCCAAGAGTTGTCGGTAGTAAAAGCTGAGGTGAGCTTAACAGGGGACAGATGGCAAAGGCACCCCATCGTGACTGGCCCAGAGGCCCCTTGCATCCTTGGCATTGACTACCTCAGGAGAGGGTATTTTGAGGATCCAAAGGGATATCGATGGGCCTTTGGCATAGCTGCGGTGAATACAGAGAAGATCAAACAGTTATCCACCCTGCCTGGCCTCTCAGAAGATCCCTTCATCGTAGGATTGCTGCAGGTGGAAGATCAACAACTACCTATTGCTACCAGGACAGTGCACCGGAGGCAGTATCGTACCAACCGGGACTCCATGACTCCTATCCATGAACTAATTCATCGACTGGAGAGCCAAGGAGTTATCAGCAGGACCCGCTCACCCTTCAACAGTCCCATATGGCCAGTGCGGATGTCAAATGGGGAATGGCGGCTGACAGTGGACTATTGGGGCCTGAATGAAGTCACACCACCTCTAAGTGCTGCTGTACCAGACATGTTGGACCTCCAATATGAGCTAGAGTCAAAAGCAGCCAAATGGTATGCCACGATTGACATAGCTAATGCATTTTTCTCAATCCCTCTGGCGGCAGAGCGCAGGCCACAATTTGCTTTCACTTGGAGGGGTGTCCAGTACACCTGGAACCGACTGCCCCAGGGGTGGAGACACAGCCCCACCATCAGCCATGGCCTGATCCAGGCTGCCCTGGAACAGGGTGGAGCTCCAGAACACCTGCAATATAGTGATGATATCATTGTGTGGGGTGATACAGCAGGAGAAGTTTTTGAGAAAGGGAAGAAAATAATCCAAATTCTTCTGAAAGCTGGTCTGGCCATAAAACAAAGCATGGTGAAGGGACCTGCACAGGAAATCCAGTTTCTAGGAATAAAATGGCAGGATGGGCACCGTCATGTGCCTACAGAGGTGGTTGACAAAATTGCCAATATGTCTCCACCAGTTACTAAGAAAGAAACACAAGCTTTCCTGGGCCTTGTAGGATTCTGGAGAATGCACATTCCAGGCTACAGTCAACTTGTGGGCCCCCTCTATCGAGTGACCCGGAAGAAGAACCACTTTGATTTGGGCCCTGAGCAGAAACAGGCCTTTGAGCAAATCAAACAGGAAATAGCTCGTGCGGTGGCTCTTGGGCCTGTTCGGACAGGACCAGATGTGCAAAATATACTCTACACTGCAGCCGAGGAGCAGGGCCTCACCTGTAGCCACTGGCAGAGGACCGCAGGAGAAACCCGTGGTCAGCCATTAGGATTCCGGAGCATTAGTTATTGAGGATCAGAAGCCCACGATACTCCAACTGAAAAAGAAATACTAGCAGCTTATGAGGGGTAGATCTGACCATGGAGGCCATCACACAGGTTATTCATCAGTGTGAAACATGCGCTGCCATCAAGCGAGCCACACGAGTGAAGCCTCTTTGGAGTGGAGGGCGGTGGCTGGTCTTCCAGTACGGTGAAGCCTGGCAAATTGATTACATTGGGCCATTGCCATGAACACGCCAAGGCAAGAGTTACATTCTCACCATGGTGGAGGCCACAACCGGCTGGCTGGAAATGTACCCAGTAAACCACGCCACGGCTCGGAACACAATTTCAGGTCTTGAAAGACATTTTGTGGAGACATGAAACCCCAGATAGAATTGAGTCAGACAATGGGACTCATTTTCAAAATAATCTTATCAACTCCTGGGCAAAGGGGCATGGCATTAAGTGGATATATCATATTCCTTATCACCCACAGGCCTCTGGGAAGATTGAAAGATATAATGGACTGTTAAAAACTATGCTATGGGCACTAGGCAATGGGACATGGAAGCATTGGGATGTGAACTTGGCAGAAGCCACTTGGCTAGTCAATACTAGGGGATCTGCTAACCACCCCAGTCCCGCCTAAACTAAACCCTTAGAAACTGTGGAGGGAGACAAGGTTCCTGCACAACACATAGGAAAGTGGCTGGGGAAGTCAGTGTGGGTTGTGTCCCCCATGGGGAAGGGCAAACCCATTCGTGGGATTGTCTTTGCCCAAGGACCTGGGTGCACTTGGTGGGTAATGCGGGAGGATGGGGAGACCCAGTGTGTGCCCCAAGGTGATTTAACCTTGGGGTAAGCATAATGTATGTTGGAAGTTGTATGTTGCAGGATGTAAGTAGCAGAAGGGACATGAGCTGATGAAGAACGAATTTCAGCAAGGAGCAAGAAAAAGGCCACAATGAACAGGGATGGTGCCAGTCCTCAACAATCAAGTTTACTATTCCTCCTGCCCTGACCCCACATTCTGCTGGAAATGGAGACCACGTGGAAGGATGCGAAAGGACAGGAGATAGTAGTTAATGTGATGGGGATGGTTTAAGGATGTAGCTTAAATTGCATGTGTGAGTAAGAAAGGATTTCGGAGCATGATGCAAATGCTATGGAATAAGGGGTGGAAATTGTATTGGGTCTGACTGGGGTAAAGCTCACAGCCCTTACAGTGCTGTGCTTTCTATTGGTAGCTGGCGTTGATAACAGAGCAGTGTTTTGGCTACTGCCAAGCAGTGCTGTCCCTCTGACATTCCTTCCCCCACTGAAGGGGATGGGGGTGGGCAAGATCCTGGGAGGGGACACCAGGAGGCCAGCTGACCCCAGTCAGCCAAAGGGATATTCCATACCATATGACATCAGCTCAGATATATAAGGGAAGGAAGAGAGGAGGAGGAGGAGGCACTCAGGGCTGGTCCATGTTTGCCTCCTTGAACAACCATCACGCGTGCTGAAGCCCTGCTTCCCAGAAAGTGTCCAGACATCGCTGCTGATGGGAAGTAGAGATTGACTGTTTTCCCCTCTGCTCTTGCGCGTGCAACTCTCAGCTTGCTTGTTCTACTTTTTCCCCCACTGTAATAAAACCGCCTTTACTTTCCCTGATAGTCTTTTTCAATATTATTCTCTCCCCTCTCCCAGTGGGAGAGGGAGTGATCGAGTGACTGAGTGGGCACCTGGCACCTAGCCGGGGTCAACCCACGACAGGCACACATTGAGATCCTTTCCCTTAATCCCTGGGGAAGTAACCATGAAAGCTGCATCCAGACTTCGGGGAGTAGGTTCAAACACTTGCAGGGTGTAAGAGGCTTCTGCCTCAGTGATAGCTCGTGTATCTTTCATAGTCGTGAAATGGTGTCTCTTAAGTCAGAAATATTTCTTTTATCTCTTCCCACAATGGGTGTCCAGACTAAGATGTTATTTATTAGCAGGGCTTGAACCCTTTTGGTCCCAGAGATGACTCCTGCTGGGCCTTTCAGCCCCTGGGTTATCTCTTTATCCACCAGGTATTTCTGGTACAGAGGGGAGAGGGGGGAGGGGATAGACGTCCTGCCACACACATGGCACACACATAACACATAAGAGCCCCAAGAGCTACTAAGACCTGATAAAATCTTTCTCTAGAGAGCTAAGTGTTACTTCTAATCAACTCTGTGAGCACAAACTTCTAGGACAGCTATAGTTAAAAGTACAGCAGAAACTTGTTCTTTCAAACTAGATTAAATGTAAGACGAGTTAATCCTGCATCCTAATAATCATTATCATGAGCTAAGGTAAAATTGTTCCTGGCCAAAGCTCTGCTAAATTACAGGGGCAGAATACACCTGTCTGCATTGCGAATAGAAAGCTGCAAATGTCCAAAGACTTTACTGTCCTTTATTGTTTGTGTCTTCACAAGTGTGGTGCCTGGGATGAAAAACTGAGGTGCTATGAAAACAAAAGGTAAACATAGTAGTTGACAAAATAGTAGACAAAAATAAATGTGTTGTGTTAATCGTGTTAGGAGGAGGGCTGTGGAGGAAAATTGTGTCTCCTAAGTCATCTAGCTAGGGGAAAAAGAAAAGGAAGCCTCCAGAGAGAGCCAAGTTCTGTCTTTGGTGCCTTGTGGGAAGCAGGGGAGACCAGAGGGCAGTGCAGGAGTATGAGAACATCCTGTGGGACTTAGTCCATGGGTTGGAGGACAACCATGAAAGTATTTTAAACAACCTAAACTATAGAGAAAGAACAGAAATAAGAGGAAGCTCTTTCTCACAGACAATATGAATTACCAACAATTAGGCGAGAAGCAAAGAGTCGAAATAATTGTTCAGTTGTAATCGAGAGAAATTACCACAGGGAGAATTGTTCTTACATTGCTGTTTTTCAGCATCCTTCTGAAAAATCCAGAAAGTGGAGACATGCATAAGATATCAAGGTTTACTGGTGGTATAATATTATTCACACTTATCTATACTAAATTGACTGCAAAGAGTTGCAGAAGGCTTTTGACTGAGACATAAAGCATCTGATGAAATTTCTATTCAATAAAAGCAAAGTCATGCACACAGGGAAAACACAGTCTTAAATTTATACTCAAACAGATGATAAGCTTGAAACCAGTTAGGAGTCATTGTAGATATTTCTCTGAAAACAGAGTAAACAAATGCAGAAAACTAGTAGAGAGTTTCTGCTGGACTCCAAGAATTGGATTTGGTGGGGTCCGCACAGCCCGCCTTTTATACCAAATTCAATCCCACATACAATTGGCTTGATCCATCTGTTAGGGCAAAAACCCCCGAATTGGCGATCCTGATAGAGATGTTTCTGCTATGGATAAAAAAATTATATGTTAGGGGGACCTGGTGCAGCTTTGCAGAAAATACATGGTCTGCATCCGTCATGTACCCCAGGGAACTCCCGAAAGGAGTGTTCCTAATCTGTGGGGACCGGGCGTGGGCAGGAATCCCCTCCCGTCTGCACGGAGGCCCGTGCACGCTTGGCAGGTTGTCCATGCTGACACCGGGAAGGACCCAACTACTAGCATGGAGGAATAATACAAATCAGGCCCGCCAAAAACGTGCCACCCAGGAATTTGATTCAAATTGCGACAGTAGTGTTACCTCCTGGTCCTTCTTGAAGAGGGTCGCTGCCTCGATATTTCTCCCTTGGGTGGCGGCAGCAAAGGCCCTCGGTGAGCTTTCTCACCTTGAGTGTTGGGTGGGCAAACAAGCCAATTTAACATCAAAGGCGCTATCAGACCTCCTCGCAGACGAGGAGACAACCAGGCAAGCAACGTTACAGAATCGGGCTGAGATCGATTTTTTACTACTCGCGCACGGCCACGGGTGTGAGGAGTTTGAAGGACTATGCTGCTTTAATCTCTCCTCACACGCCCAGAGCATCCACCAAACCATCCAACGTATGCAGGACCAGCTACACCAACTACGACAGGAGAATAAGGACTGGCTGGACAATTTATTTCACGGATGGGGAATATCCGGCTGGGTCAGCCAAGTTTTACAGACTTTACTATGGACTTTTCTTATCATTTTCATCGTTTTAAGTTTTTTAGGATGTTTTAAAACTTTTAGGATTTCTTTTGTGAGTAAGACCCTTTCTTTAAGTAAAAAAGAAAGGGGAGATGTGGCGGTGCTTGAGGTCCCGAAAACCTCGGCACCCCTGAGAATCTGTGGAATAAAGGTGCCCAAGTTTAAAGTCTCCCCTGGGGAGGAGACACAGGTGGTTTGCCTCACAAGTGGGCTGAGTTTCTCAGGGGTGGTTCCCTTTTCCCCCATTAGTTTAAGCACGTGCCACTCTCCTGCCAATCATTCTTGTGTTCTAGAAAGTTCTGTTTCATTCGGTAGTTGATTGTATCCCCTGGTTGTCTATCATGCCCTCTCCTCCCCTTCTCATTCCCGGTTAGTCCTGGTCCCCTGGTCCCTCTCTGGTTCCTCCCTCCTGGTGTTTGATGGTTGGATGGTGCCCTCAGAATTAAAGTCTGTGCACTGAGCTGTTTGGGGTCTTCTGATCCTAGATTCCCAGAGCACAGTTGGACCCACGCCTCTGTGTCTCTATTACTCTAGGCTGAAGATCCCTCCCTATCCCTCCAGCCTCTATAGAGATAGCTTGCTCTCTAAGAGCTACCTGCGGCTGGGAACGCACAGATTCCCGCGGCAGCGAACCGGCGCTCTGGCGGTCAGGGACACTTGCTGCAGCTGCCGACGGGTCGCTAGCCAAAGACCCTTGGGCTAGCTGTCCACGCCCGGACACCGGTGACTGCGGCAAATAGCAGGGTGAGATAAGGCAGTTTATTACAGTAGAAAGCAGAAAACAAGTGGGGATCTGCGTGCGCAAGAGCTAGAGAGGAAAAACAGTCTCTACTTGCCATCAGCAGCGATGTTTGGACACCTTCTGGGAAGCAGGGCTTCAGCACGCGTAGTGGTTGTTCAAGAAGGCAAACATGGACAAGTCCTGAATGCCTCCCCCTCCTCCTCTCTTCCCTTATATATCTGAGCTGATGTCATATGGTATGGAATATCCCTTTGGCTGACTGGGGTCAGCTGGCCTGCTGGTGTCCCCTCCCAGGATCTTGCCCCCCCCCCATCCCCTTCAGTGGGGGAAGGAATGTCAGAGGGACAGCACAGCTTGGCAGTAGCCAAAACACTGCTCTGTTATCAACACCAGCTACCAATAGAAAGCACAGCACTGTAATGGCTGTGAGCTTTACCCCAGTCAGACCCAATGCGGCTTGTCAGACGGTTTCTACCCCATGCCACAACAAGCTATCGGAGTGGGCAGCACCTTTGAAGGCTGGAGTCCCCATGCAGATGTTGTGTACTGTGGGGATGGATGAGGCTGACAGCAGGCCTGAAATCCTCTCGGACATGGACTTGAAAGCGATCAGAATTTACCCGTGAGAAAGCCCCATGAGAAAGCAATGGTATGAACACCTGCAGCCACAGTGGGGGACAGCCAAGAAGATAACCAGGGAAGATGTTTTGCACCCAACCAAGAGATGGCCTTGCGGAGGAGCACCAAGAATGTGGTGGAGGATTTATAGTGTGTAGTTGACTGCTTGTATGGCTTGTTAATGTGCTGGGAAAGTTCTTGTTATGAAGATAGCTTTGGTGTTGTTTTCCATGCAGCCGATAGTAGCATGCTATAGCAGCTGGGAAAAAAGGTTATAAAGATGTTAGCATAGACTAATAAAGCACTTCTTTGTCCTTGGACTACTCGTGTGTCGTGTGTCCGTCTCTACTGCGACAGTGTACTGTGTGCTTGTTTCCCTGAGTCCCCCTCCAGGACATGCCTTCCCCCTGGAGCTGGGCACTGCGGGGATGCCCCTGAGGAACTTCAGTGCGCCTGTGGAACTGCTGTGCACGTGCACCAGGGAGCAGCTTGGGGAGGATGTGCTCGGTTTCCTGCACCACCCTGAGGAGGAGCTGAGAAGGAAACCGGAGCCCAGCCTCCTGCACACCCTGTGCACTGGCTCTCTTCTGGATGTTGAGAAAACAGTGCACTGGTTCTGTTGATTTGTGAGAGAAGCCTGGTTACTTTTGCCTCAGTCCTGCCATTGGTGTTTAATGTTGCAGCCCTCCAGCCGCTCCTGTAGATTTCATCTAAGCAAAGACAAGGAAAGGATGGCAGTTGAGATGATCTTTGGAGTGCGGCAAGGAGACTTCAATATCTTTGTGGGCAGCCAGCCTACAGCAGGAGGCATCCCAAGCACAACGTGGCTGGAGACTTATGCCGTGGCGGAGGCCAAATTCTTCAGGCACATTTCAAGGCAGGCCCCCCAGGACAGCTGGCACTGCAAGTGCCTGCAGCTCCTAAGCTGCATGCTGGTGGGTGTGGGTTTCTTCAGCTACACCTTGAAGACTGTGCTGATGCACCTGCTGAACACCATACCCCTGACATGGTGGCACAGGAGGGATTTCTGGCAGTGACTCCTGGACCTCCTGAAGTACCTCCAGTGCTCGCTGGAGACAAAAAGACTGGCTGGTGCACTTTGTCATCGGCAATGAGAGGTTTCCGACGGAGATCAGTTTGCCCTCAGACTTGCAGGTGGCTGAACCACTCAACCTCTTTCAGCACCTGGCAAGCAATCCCGATGCCCAGGCCAAGGCCGTGCAGGAGTACATTCTCCTGCTGCAGCGGCTCAAACAACTGCTGCTCCACGGGCATTGAACGAGATCCTCATTCCCGGAACTGTGCTTGCGGGGCCTGTTGACACTCCTGTATATATTAATCTCCTGTAATCAGTTCATTTACTGTATACATTTACACCCTGTAATTAGTGCATTTATTAAATATATTATTACCCTGTAATTAGTGCATTTTCTGTATATATTAATACCCTCTAGTTAGTGAATTCAGCAAACTTAATCTTCCTTGTTTTATTTCCAGAAACTGGACTATTCCAGTATCTGGATTGTGTAAGCTTTTCAGTGTCACAATGAGGGCAGCTCTAAAAAGAAGGTGAATTATGGATTGCAGTCACAAGTATATGTGCTGGGCACTACATGGGAAAAACATGTTAGGTACTGTAGTGGTTTCGGTTCACCTATTTGAGTTTTTGGCCACATGTCAGTACACTTACCAAAATTTACCCGATTTTTCTGTGAGATAAGGATTAAGAGTAGGAAAAGTAGTCTCAGACTTTAAGAATACAAAGAAAGTTTATTAATAAACCTAAAACAAAGGAAAAAAAACAAGGAAAACGAGAACAAAACCCTTAGATCACCTTTCCTCTCCCCACCTCTCCATTTCTTTTCCACTGACAATACACAAAAAGACACCACTTCGACTTTCAGTCAATTTACCCCCTCTGAAATAGTCTTTTCTCAGTTCATATAGGGAGAGAAGTTTCTCTTGCCTATACGATGGAGTTCTCCGTAAGAAAATACGGTTTTTATGGGTTTCAGCCTCACAACCAACAGCCGCCCAGGAGGAATATCTGCTTGTTGGGGAAAATCCCCCACACACTATCAGCCTTCTGTTATGATCCAGTTGATAAAATGTTAGGATCTAGTTATTAAGGTTCTTAGAAATACCCCTGCCCGATTAAGGTGCAAACAAGACCATATGCCAATGACAATAGCAAAGGTTTTATTTGACAGTAAATATGAAAGAGAGAGAGAGAGAAAGAAAGAAATAGGAAATAGGTGGGGGGGACAGAGAGAAACAGGGACAGAATAAAGAAAATATCACCACTCTGTGGATCCCAACGACAGTCTGTTGATCCTCTCCAGCTGGTCTTCTTGGTGGTCGAAGTCCCCCAAAAAAGCCTGGAATCTGATGGGTTTATATCCAGGTAACAATGTCCATGCATGTCCCCCTGGGAGGGGAGGGGCAGTCTCTTACAGCAGACTCTGGATCTGTTGCATCACATGCAGTCCTGTAGAGCAAGGCTTAGCACTTTGGGTGGGTCTTTGATGGATTGGGACTCCCCCTCAGCTGCCTCTCTTGTGAAAGTCCCATAGATGAGGCCTGTGGGGTTGGGGAGTGCTACAGTTGGGCCAGAGGATGGGCATACATTGCCTCTGACCAGAGGTTACGCCACACCCAAAGCCTCCTCTTCTCCCCTCAGCTGGGGGAAGGGGTGTCCATGTAAATCTGGCTTCTGTGAGATGTGCTCGACCCCCATCCAAACTTGGCTGCAGCTGGTGGCTTTGGCCTTTTGTGGATGTAAACCTTCTCCTCAGTCTGGGATGACTGAACAATGGGCTTCCTTTTATCTAATCAGCAGTTTGGTTTCAGTCCAAAGTCACAGGCAGGTATCTTCAGGGAAGCTTCTTTGGTTGCAGCTTCTTTATACAATTTTGGTTATGATGAGAAAAACTTTATATCAATGTTTGAGGCATAAACTCTTTCTGTCTCTGACACCTTCCCACAGCTACTATGATGGGTCATGACAGTCCGTGGGGTACCCTTTCAAGGATGAGCAGTTCTATTGCAGCATCAAAGAAAATCCCCTTCTTCTGTGTCTAGCAACACTGAACTGTACCTGCCGAGAGTTCAGGCCGGGTCCTCCCCCGACTCTGCTGCACGGCCGCTCCAAACCTCCCTTCCCCCTCCTCCCTCTGGGGAAGGGGCAGGTGGCGGGGATGGATGGGGGGAGGGGGGGTGGGGAGGGAAGGCCCAGTCTTACTGGAGCGAGAAGCAGAGAGCTGCTTCTCTCTGAAAAGCAGGAAGGCCAAAGAGGAAGAGACTCAGAGGTCCTCTGCTTATATATGATTTTTTTCCTTGAAGTCGGATCAACTTTTAATTGGTTGGCATATACATCCATACTCAAAACTACCTGGTTATTGGTTCTCTCTCCCAGGAAGGAAGTTGTATTACTTCCTGAAGCATGGGTCACTTCTAAGATTGTGTCTTGGTTTGAAAGACAGGTGTCTGCTAAGGAAGGCAGGATCCTCCCTTGGAATGCAAAACTGCAACCCCTCTCCCTCTGAATTATTATAAATTTGAAATCAAGAGGCTCTCAGGCAAAGATATGAGAATAGGAATAACAGTTCTTTACTAGTATCTAAAACAAAGCTAGCAAATAACAACAACTATGGCATTAACCAACAAACAGAACCAGAAACCCATTGGCAGCCTGCTTGGCCTCAGGCACCTTTCCCTTTTGGGGCAGTTCCAGTCACAGTTGGCAGGGGGCACTCTGGGTGTGATGGTTCCTTCGCAGCTGCGGGGGGTGCTCTGGGTGCAATGATTTCCCCGTAGCTGCAGGGGGTGGGGGGGGGGGGGGGGGGGGGAGATTCGGGCATGAGCTCAGGTAGCATACAGCAATGGCAGCTGCCCGGGGCAGGGAGGGATGGAGGAGAGGCTTTGTTTCACAAACCCTCAGGGGGGGGCAGCTGGTGTCGGTGCTGCAGCAGGATCCTCGGACACAGCGAGCTGTGACAGCAGGAGGTCCCAGCAGGCAGGGGGAGCACAGTTACAGTGTAACAAAAAACTCGGAGCAGTGCCAGAGGAGCGGGGGAGAGATGGGCTGGTGGCAGCTCGGCTCCCAGTGGGGTAGGAGGAGAACTCACAGCAGAAAGACCAGCAGCTCTGTGCTGGTTTCTCAGTGGCTGTGGGTTCAGCAGACAGCAGCTCCAACCGTCTGGCTCCAAGGGTCCCGAGCAAGAAAGAGAGCCCTCCCCCTGCCCTTGCTTTTTCAGTCTCCAAAATCTCACGTTGTCCCTGCTTCCATGAGAGAAATTTTCCCCCGCCCTGTGAAGGGGAAAAGCCCTGGCCACACACTTTTGTTCTCTTAAGTACCCAGCCATTAGTTCCCTAGCAACCCATGGGAGAAAAATTCCTGAAGAAAAAGAAAACAAAAAAAAAACCTAGATCCAAACTCTGACAGACTGACAGCTCCTTGGCCAACCCAGGACAGGTGCAATCTGATTTTGAGAAAAGTTACGAAAAAACTAAAAGTACTCCTAATGGCAAGTACTACAGCACTTTGGGGGCCGTATTGAACTGTGCTCAGCAGTCAGAGAATCAGCAGGTTATAGACACCAAAATAACATCTGAGCAGTATCCATTAGCACAGTAAGTGAGCGGTCCATGCAACCAGGCCATTGACTGCCTTGGGAATAGACACAAAGTACCACTGCCAGCACTGTCTTGCTGCCCAATTCCCTTGCCTCTGCTGAGTGGATCCTATGTTCCTGCCTTCACATGAACCAGGTCTTGATGTTTTCCAATACCTAGATGGGCAAGTGTGGAGGATGGGTGTGATATCAGAGTTGGGGGTGATTAAGGAATTTTGAAAACCTGTTTTGTTGTTGAAGCTGACCAATATTTCTGAAAAAGGCAGAGGCAGCTGAAAGTTAGGCTCAAGATGTCCTGGGTTAGTCAGGAGGGGTCAAATTCTAGGAAGTGACCTATGCTGCATGAAGGGATATAACTTCCTTCCCAGGAGAGAGCCAGTAGCTAGGTAGTTTTAAGGATTGATGTGTAGGTGAACCAATTAAAAAGTTGATCAG
The DNA here is from genome assembly GCA_034509425.1 of Eopsaltria australis. Lineage (NCBI taxonomy): Eukaryota > Metazoa > Chordata > Aves > Passeriformes > Petroicidae > Eopsaltria > Eopsaltria australis. The sequence goes on from JAVTVJ010002060.1 coordinate 129,104, forward strand.
CTGCCGCGGTGGTCGGGGCTAGACAGCTGTCCACCAGGGTATGGACAAGCGCGACAGCGGCTTCAGTGAGTGTCCCTGGCCCAAGGAGTTGGGGCTCAGGTCCACAGCTGCCGGGATCCTGTGTCCCTTTCCGCTGCGCTGTATCTCCCATAAGGGCAGACACTGTATCTAAAAGCTAGAGAGACAGGAGAGGGGGATTTTGTGCCAAGGAATAAAGGGACACAGTAACTGCGGGTTAACTGTGCTCCAGGCATCCAAGGTGAGGAGACCTGGAGCTCAGGGAGCATCAGACTTTTATTCAACATGAAACAACCAATCACAGTGAAGCACAGGGGAGCAACCCGGGAGGGACAAAGGGCCAGGGACCAACAGGGAAGGATAAGGGGAGGAGAAGGGAAAACAGACAGGGGTACAAATCAATCAACCGTCAAGTAAAATAGAACTTTCTCGAAACTGGGGATGATAGACAGGGGATGGGCAGGTGGTCAGTCAAACAGGGAAAAAGGGATCAACCCCTAGGAGACCCAGCCCTATTCTAGGGCAAACCATGTTTAACTCCACCCCAGGGGTGGCCTGGACTACTTTAACCACAAGCTCCTAGGGGGGGAAGGGGCTTCAGGGACTGAAACCACCACCGCAATCAGCCTTCGAGGAAAGAACCATATATAAGCAAAGACCCTCTGAGACTCTTCCTCTTTTGACCTGCTGCTGTGCAGAGAGGAGTATCTCCCTGCCTCTCTCCTGGGTAAGGGCCTGTCCCATCCCCCCCTCCCCCCTCCTTCCAAAGGAGGGAGAGCGGGGGAAGGAAGGTTTAGGGCAGCCGTGCCTCTGCAGCTGGGTATGGGGAAGGAACCAGATGAAATTTTCAGCAAATACAGTTCAGCCGACATGTCAGCTACACTAGACAGGGCCAGGCCCCTGCTCCAGGCCAGGCAAGGACCGGGCCAGACTCCATCCAGCTCGGGCCAGGCCCTGCCCTGTAACCCCGGGCCCAGATGGCCCCACCAGGCCGAGCCAGCTTCTCAGAGCCAGGCCACAGAGACTCTAAGAGTTTCTGCTATTTAGCTCAGACCTTTTCAAATAGCCCGGCAGAGGCCACGTGATCTTCACACTGCCAGAGAGAGAGAGATTAACTCTATCCATGCCTGGACTAAACTTGGAGACACCCATTTTTCCTTGCACAGAGAGAGAGGAACAAGTGAGGACATCTACATAAATGCAGCATAGAGACTTTACAGTTAGTGAGGAAAGCAGAACCGATGCCTAGAGGGAGGTGTATGAGAAGTGCTTCGAGAGTGAAGCTGAAAATTCTTTTGGAGAACCATGGTTGGGGACTGAGCTAATAAATTCCCTGTAATATATGAAGACATAGTCCAAAGGGGGGATGTGAGGTTCTAATTGCAGCCAGTGAACAGAAACACCTGGGTAAAGACAAGTAAGTGTTGAAATAAGCACAGCCTGATGAGAAACTTGAACCAAGAGAGAAGAGAGGCTGTGACCCAGAGCCCTGGTCCCGGGGGGAATGCCAGAAAACTTGTGTTGTCAGAAGAACCTGTGTTGCTCAGCACAGAAGAAGGGATTTTCTTTGTTGCTGTAATTGAACTGGGCATCCTTAAAAAGGTACTCCGTGGACTGTTCATAACCCACCCAAGTGGCTGTGGGAAGGCTACTGGTGTGGGAGGGATCCACCATTAAGCCGATCTTTCTTCTGGGCGGCGGCTGGTGGTGAGGCAGAAGACCCATAAAAAACTGTATTTTTCTTACAGAAAATCCATGGTATAAGCAAAAGAAACTTCTCTCCCTAAATGAACTGGAACAAGAGCTGTTTCTGAGGTGGTAAACTTACTGGAGGTCGAAGTGTTGTCTTTTGTGTGGCGTCAGGGAGAAAGAAATGGAGAGGTGGGGAAAGGAGGGGTGGTCTGAGGAGTTTGTCCTGGTTTTCCTTGTTTTTTTCCTTTGTCTTAGGTATATTAATAAACTCTCTTTATACTTTATAAAGTTTGAGCCTGCTTTGCCTACTCCTAATCCTCATCTCACAGCAAACATCAGGTAAATTTTGGTATGTGTGATGGCATTTTGCCAGAACCTCGAATAGGCGAGCTGAAACCGTATTTTCCAATAGCTAGATGGGCAAATGGGGAGGATGGGTGTGATATCAGTTGGGGGTGATTAAGGAATTTTGAAAACCTGTTTTGTTGCTGAAGCTGACCAATATTTCTGAAAAAGGCAGAGGCAGCTGAAAGTTGGGCTCAAGCATTTATAAGCGCAAGTAGCTACAGGCACAGATAGGTAGCTACAATATTAACAGAAAAAGAAAGAGCAAATATCTACTTTCCATAAATCAGAATCAGCAGGCAAGCCAAACAGCATCAGTCCAAATACCACTTGGAAAAAGCTAGATGCTAAACCAGGCTATCCACTCCAAATATTAATAGAAATGTTATGTCTTTCCTTTACCTTTGGGCAGAAAAGAAAGCATAAATACAAACTCTTGATAGCCTGTGACAGCCTGACTCCATCAAAGCCAAGTAACACATACAGCAATTGTACAGCAGGCAGAGCATTTAGGTCTACTGAAACCTGTGTTCAAAACGCAGGCCATTACATGCCTGTGGATCCCAGAGGTTTTTTTGTCAGGCTATAACTGATCTATGAGTGTATGAATCTAAAGCATTCCCTTGCAGGGAAAGACAGGTGTGGGTTTGGGGGAGATCCAGCAGATGGCTGTAAACCGCAAGCTTTTTGAGTTCTGTTCTTCATTTTTTGAGAAAGAACATATGGATACCTCGCATATGTCAGCTGTGCATTTGTAATTTTACATGCAGTATATTTTGAAAACATTTTAAATAATAAAGATATAATACTTTGTTTACTGTGTTAATTATCAGCTTTTCCATATCTTGTCATTCTTTTCATTGAAACGTTTTGCTCCTCCCCATCAGTCAAATATCACTTTTCTCTATCTCATACAGATCTATCCTTACCTTACCCCCAGCTCGTGTTTAGGAAGGAAAGAAATATTTTTCCTAAGTATAAGAAATCCTGGGAAAAGCAGGTGAGGTGACAAGCAAACCATAAAATAAGTTTATTGTGCTTGTTAAAGTGACCATCCTCCACTCATATTCTTATTTCCGTTCCTGCAGTATGTTACCCTGAATACAGATGAACCGAATTTCAGAATATTTTTGTTCTGAAGCTCATGGGACAATTTGTTCTGAATTTTTATGGACTGACTCAGAATACAACTCAGCAAAGTAAGGACAAAAACCTGTGTTGTTGAATTCATGCAACAAGTTAATTACATGAAAAAGAGGGATTCTGATTGTTTTTCCAGTGGCCTAGAGATAACTATTGGTTTTTAAAAACCTGCCTGCTGTGGTCAATGCTACTGCATTTGATGCCTTAGGTTTTAACTTCTTATTTTTCTACATCAGGACTGCTCTAGTATATGACTCTAAAACTCCATAAATTGTCATCTAGTGTTCTGTTACTGTCATTTAGACAAAACAATTTCTCTCTGGGCTGGAGTTTCAAGGACATACTGTTTTTTCCAAAAGCCCAAAATGTAAACACCCATGGACAGCAGTGAAGAGAAGAAGGGGACAAGCTGGGGATGGGACTTCAAGACCCGAAACTGTAATTGGACAATGGGTTTCTGATATGCAGATGAACCAAAGGTATATCTGTCCCAAAAACACGTGCTAGGTGTCCATTTTGAGTGTAGTCTCTGAGAGACTCCTGCATGGCCCAAAGTGTACCTTGTTTTAATAAATACTTCTTTTATTCTTTTAACTCTGTCCAGCTTCTGTTTCAGGTCAGCCTTTTGTAAGGCATCAGTTTTGGCGACTCTGCCGGGACGGGAGGCTTCTGAAAAACCCCTAGACCCCAGAGGAAATTCAGCCCCCGCCCCCCGCCCCCATTCTTCACCAGCACGAGAAGAGGAGGCTTCGACCACAGTCCAGACGGTGTCAGAGCCGAAGGATCCTTGGACCTGACTCAGAGGCACGTGAGTAACGGAATAAAAGTAGTATTCTGTTTGTTTTAGTCTGTGAGGGAGGGGGTCAAGAGATCGTTGATCTCTTAGAGTTTGTTTAGCATCTTTGGGGCTCAATAAAGTGTCCCAAGGGGGCTGTGGCGTACTTGCCACTTCCCCTTCTGGTTGTTTTAGCTCGTGAGAGCTTAGTGCTGCAGCAGCAGCAACTCGGCTTGGAGCCAAGGGTTGGGCAGTGGCTTAAGCTGCTGCCTGCTGACACCAAGCTCGGGAGTTCGAATCCCCCTCCTACTTGTTTGCGTTGCTACCAGCTTAGTGTATCATTTGTAACTACTCACGATGGGTTGCAACTTTTCTTGTTCAGATAATGCTCAATTACCTAAGGATTCACCATTAGGTCTAGTCTTAGAAAACTGGCAAAAATTAACCGGGACGAGCAAACAGTTTACAAAACCTGAGATTATATGGTTGTCTAAAACCATTTGGCCAACTTTTAATTTAAAAGACAATCAAAAGTAGCCTAAACTTGGTAGCTTGGATGAAGAACTGATACTGGATTTAACATCTCGCCTGTGTGAACGGCACTACTTCCAAGAAACTGAGTATTTGAGATTCTTTTTAGTTATAGCACAAGATGAGCAGCTGCAGAAACCTAAATCACAGTATGTGTTGTTCTTAAGGAAAAAAGAGAAAAAGAGTGAAGGGAAACCGCCCATATTAAATCCAGTGTGCAGTAACAGAGACGAAGCAGAGTCAGATCTAGTAGCACCAGCACTAAGAGCTAATCCAGCGCCGGCCCTGGGGGGGGGCCCAGCCGCGGCCGGCTCAGGGGCTGCTCTAGCCCCGGCGGGGGGGGGAGCCCAGGCCCAGGCCGTTCCGGGTGCGCAAGCAGCGGCGGCACTGGCGGCGCCGGCCGCCCCTGCCCCCCCCGCCATATCTGCCCCGCCGGTGCCAGCAGAAATTTGGTGTACCCAAGTAATATTCTAGCACATTTTAGTTCACTCACCTGTTTCAAATCTGCACAAGTGCCCCTTGCTGAACACCGAATTGCTGCTGCTGCTCCCACCATAGTCAGAGAAGGTAAATACAGATTACAAGTTAAACAGGAAAGGGCACAAAGTATATTGGCCCAAGGACAGCTACAACAGCCATGAAAATGGGGAAAGTGATCTGTTGTTTATATGCAATGCCTAAAAACATCTCATATTTTCCATGGACACTTGAGGGAGTAAAAGATTTTCTTATAGACTTTTGTTGTCCGAATAGTAAAGATTTTTTTAAAATTATTTTTACTTTTCAGGTCATTCCCTCAAGGTTCAGCTGCATCATTGCTGTGACTGCTATCCACTGTGTTAATGAGAATTTCTATTAGCATTGGAAAGCTGTGCTCAACAGCACTGTCTGTCTGCCATTGGCATTGCTCTTGCTTGGATACCCACTGCCTGGAACTTACACCTGTCTGATCTCACTAGTTCAACACAGCAGCCACCCAATTTGGCCTAAACCTTTAATGCATTCAGCTTAGAGCAGCTTTGCATCTCCAGTGCAGGGTTTGTCTCATTACTTGTTAATTGAATCTCCTTTGCTGTAATATATGACCTAATAGCTGTAGCAAATCTCAAATCTCAGCACATACAGCCTTGGTTAATGAATACAGAGTAAAATAAATTGCTTTTTTTGTGTTTAATCACCATCAGGAAGTTTTTTGGTCCTATGGTGTGAAGGCAACTTCTCTGTTGACTTAACTCCCAATTAGTTGTGAGGTATCTCATCATTTTACTTAAACTTGCTAATTATGAAAGTCCTTATGTGCCTCTTTTTCCCTCCTGCAGAGTAGAAATTCCTCTGAACTTGAACACACTGTTGCAAGAAGCAAGGCAAAGAGTAGTCATGTTTCTCCTCTCAGGTACTTTTATGGTACCTCTACTCTTTCCCCTCACACGTCATGCTGGAATCACATCCAGAGGTCAGGATGAAGAAAGTCTTGGAAGAGACTCAGTTATCTAGTGCCAAATGATTTCTCATGATACCAAAGCCTCCACTGTCAATTAGTAGTTTAAAGAACTGGCTTTTCACTCTCCCCAGAATTATAACTCTCAAAACAGAGGGCTTGACTTTATATTCCAGCAACTCTGTTAGAAAATTGTAAGATTTGTATTCATTTTTGTCCTGGAAGTTTTGAAAACAGGAAAATATTTTGCATAATGTACTCAAATAGAAGCATAATCTATATTTTTTGCTGTGATTTGAAACATTCAGAATGACAGACCACTCTGTTCACCTTTAAACATGTTGTATTGTACTTTGTGCTACTCTTCCTCCTCCCTCCTTGACTCACATACTTGGATGAGGAAGAATTCACTAAATTAACCTTTCATAGGCTGGGGTAAACCCTAGTTTGGGTTTTAGGAGAGATTGATAAAGAGGATAGATTTTAAAATCCTCTCAATACCAATGGAGAATATTTTTAGTTTCAGAGCATACACCAGGGGATTAATTTCATCTTGTGCTACTATATTTTCAGCAGAACCTAAGTATTGTGCTGCACCAGGTGCTGACATTAAATCTACAAAATCTATATTCAGCCAGTTAAAGGCATCTCAAGCTGATAAATGTTTACAACCACTTACTCAAAGATTAAGTACAAGAAGTTATATTGTCTTCAACTTTAATTTCAAGGATTTGATCTGGTTGTGAACATTCCCTGTGTGTACTTCTGTCAAAAGTACATGCAGTGTTACATGCAAAAATCCCCAAATTAATTATAGGATAAGGAAAGATGAGCATCTGTTGAAGAATGATATTAAAAAACCCAGCTAGACTAGTCTAGCAGTTATCTGTAGTGATGAGAGGAGAGAAAAGGGCTTTCTCCATCAGATACTCACTCAAGATGTAGCTTCTGGTCAGTGAAGGTCCTCACAGTCCTGTAGCACCCCATGACAAAGTGGCCACCCTTCCTCAGGCAGCACATCTACTCAGTGTAGCAGAATGCAGGGCAAGGAGCATAATTCAGTTGTCTTAGTACAGAGGTGTGAAGTTGAGGCAAAAAGACACACAGATACTTTTAATCTTACCCAGAGTAAAAGGCAGATGCAGGTAAATGATATTATTCCATTTCTTTTATGGGCAATTACTCCCTGTAAGTGCTAACATGTTGGCCATTTATGGAACAAAGCAAACACATATTTCCCTGGCATGACTCTACTCCTGCCAACAGGACTTCAAGTGCCATCTGCCAGCCGCTGTTGCCACAAAGCTGGACAAGTGCAAGGTACAGGATTAGGGGAAAGAAAACAGAAACTGGAACACCACCTCCTATCTCCATGTCTGCACAGCCTGAACTGTCAGAAATGGTTAACTGTACTTAACCAAGGAAAGAGCTAGCTCAATAAGAGATTAAAAGGTTAAACGATCAGCTCAAATAAAGAAAATGAAACAATCATTTTTATAAATTGAAAAAGCATTGAGTTTCAAGTGTTGTGATCCATGCACAGAAACCCTAGTATTTTAAATGAAAGAAGTGAAAATTTAGCAAGCACAGTTGTCCTTGGCAGTTTTCCAAGACATCTCAGCTGTTGCAGTGAATTTAAAATGAGAAATGAATTAAATATATGAGAATAGATCTTTGATAAGTTATTATTTTCTTCTTTAAATAATGAACAAAACTCCAACTTATCCTGGGAAAATGTCCCATTTTTCATACAATTTTTAGGAGCCGTTTCCCAGGTGGGTCTCCTAGCAGAATAGCCTCCAGCTTTCCTGACTCACATACTCAGCTTTAATTTAGATATATCTGGACCATGCATGTTCTAGGTGTAAAAGGAACAAAATAGGAAAGCTCAAGAAAATGAGGCACTTGAACAAGCTACCTTCATTTGCAGGTTTGTCTGGGATATTCTCTGCTTTAGGGACTGACTGCTGCTGTTTTTGAACGGACACATAAAAATATGTGTTGGGAAAAGTAGACTACATAAGTTTGGATCTCTCGTTGATGTAGTGATAAATTAATGAAATCTGAACTGAAATTATTTAGTTTCTTCTTTTTTCATCCCATATTTTCCAAAGGATGAAGTGAGCGCCACAATGATCAAGAAACCTTTTCCATCAAGGTAAACTCAAGAAACAACTGCCATGCAGAAACAGAAATTAAATCAGAAGAGGATACAAAACACAAGGTGAAAAAAAGAGATTCTATATGTACTGCCAGAGAAATGCTCTCCAAATAAGATAACATAGCATAAAAAGACTTGATTTTTAATATGCCCAGGGTTCAGGCAATGTACATTGTCCAGCATGAAAGTTTATTGAAAACAATTCTTGTTTAAGTCAAGGAAATGCTCTGAAATGTCTCTGTGAAGGGATAATAAAAATTGTGCTTATATTGTACCCTAGGGGCAGTTTCAAATTTCATCCCCAGATTTGTTGTAGAAAATGTCCTTCCTGCTTTACTAAACTAATTTCAACAAGCCCAAAAGGTATTTAGATGTGAGGTCATGAGAGCTGGGAGCCTCGGTAGAGAAAGATAGATCATGGGGTTGAGTTTAAACCAATTGAAAAAACCCAAAACCAAAGCTAACCAACCAACAAAACAACAAAAAAGAGACATATTCTTTAGAACTTCTTCAGAAATTAAATTTTATAATGTTAAAAATATGTAATTTTTTGTTGAACTAAGAAAAGCTTAATTCCAAGATAATTGGTGCTCTAAAATTTCATTTTATGTCCTTGTTAATTTATTTATCAAAACAGAGGGCATCCCATTTTCATATAGTCGTAGGTTGACCCCGGCTAGGTGCCAGGTGCCCACTCAGTCACTCTATCACTCCCTCTCCCACTGGGAGAGGGGAGAGAATACTACTGAAAAACTACCAGGGTAAGTAAAGGCAGTTTTATTACAGCGGGAAAAAAAATAGAACAAGCAAGCTGAGAGTTGCACGCACAAGAGCAGAGGGGAAAACAGTCAATCTCTACTTCCCATCAGCAGCGATGTCCAGACACTTTCTGGGAAGCAGGGCTTTCAGCACACGTGATGGTTGTTCAAGAAGGCAAACAGGGACGAGTCCTGAGTGCCTCCCCCTCCTCTCTCCCTTCCCTTATGTATCTGAGCTGACATCATATGGTATGGAATATCCCTTTGGCTGACTGGGGTCAGCTGGCCTGCTGGTGTCCCCTCCCAGGATCTTGCCCACCCCCATCCCCTTCGGTGTGGGAAGGAATGTCAGAGGGACAGCACTGCTTGGCAGTAGCCAAAACACTGCTCTGTTATCAACACCAGCTACCAATACAAAGCACAGCACTGTAAGGCCTGTGAGCTTTACCCCAGTCAGACCCAATACATATATATACACGCAAAACACTAAACATTAATAGGAATTTAACTGATTACAGTAATATTACTACTCTCTTGTATCTTGGCAAAACTATTTTTCTCTTTCATTGCTTCAGTGTCTCTTCATGGTTGCTGCAGTAACAAAGTAATTTTCTGATAAATTCATCAGGAAAACTGCACTGCAGAGAACATGTATAACTCTAAACCTGTCAGACCATCACAATTGTAAGGCAGTTGTTCTCCTGGGGAAAGAAAGAAAGAAAGAAAGAAAGAAAGAAAGAAAGAAAGAAAGAAAGAAAGAAAGAAAGAAAGAAAAAGAAAGATTACACAATGTAATTACACAGAGTGAAAGATAAGTTATCATAATTTTATGCCACCAAAATCAACTTTCTTAGATGCGCTCAGCATGTGGAGATGCTCCCTTATGGACAATATAAATCATCTCAAGCTGTATCAACCACAGTGTCAACTAGGCTGACAAGATTTCTGGCACACTTGAACCACTAAAGATTATGGATGAAGGAAACGTTTTACAATAACATTCATCTTCCAAGTTGTAGTGAACATTTTTCTAAGCAAAATTAAATACCACACTCTCCTTAATTCAATTATTTCAGGGGTACTCAAAATCTATAGCATAAAGTGTAATCACTGTAGTTAGGCTTAAGATTTATCCTATAAATCATGAAACTTACAATACCTGAAACCAATGGCAAATCCTACATAATGGGAGTAAGAAACTGCATTTTAAATATTTTATATGGACCCTCCTTTACCTGTTAAAGGAAATTGTAAGAGTCTGGACGGAAATCCCTATCTGCCTCACGACCATCGACAGAAGCAGAGGCCGAAAACCCAGAGACCCTAAGAGGGGAAAAGGACTTTTGCACAATAAAGTCCAGCCAGATCTTGATGGGGTGCCTGCCAGGTGCCCAGGTGTACAGCAGAGCTGTGCTGCTGAGCTGTGCTGCAGAGGCGTGTTGGTACATGCCCGTGGGAACCGCATCCTCCCGGCTACCGGGATGGAAAGAACCGAACTATATGTCCGGTACAGCTGCACCTGTACTCTAAAACAATGGGCCTTACTCCCCACCTGCTGGCTACTTGCCCCTCATCTCTGGAGGGATTGCCTCATCTCTTGCTTACCTGCCCCCCGCTTTCAAAAAGACTATAAAGAGACTCTCAAAAAGTGCCCCTACGAGATCTCCCTACGGACGAGACGAATCCATCGGATCCGGACAACGAGGATCTCGTCGTGCCGTGGTAGCTATGCCCCTCCTTTCCTTCTCTCTCTCTCTTCTTCTCTCTCTCTCTCTCTCTCTCTCTATCGCATAAGCGTGTTGTTGGCACTCAATAAAGTGCTTTTGATTTTGATTGAAGCAAAAATACTTGTCCCTGTTTTCTTTTGCACTCTGAGATTCAAAGTAACGAACCATCACGACCCCTGCTCCTACGAGCGGATCGTGACAGAAATTCAGAACATGATGAAGAATGCTGAAAATACTGATTTCTAAACTGCCTTATGTTGCCTTTCTTTCTTCCCCTGATACCATGAGAAGTTCCTAAAATGTCTTTTGGAGTAAATATAGAATAAGTAGTTTTGATTTGCTAAACAAAGAAATACCTATGAAGCCTCGTATTTTCTATAAAAAAAACCAGCATCATCCCTTATTTTGGCATTCTACACAGCTTAGCTGTGTATAAATCTGGTCTTTGTATATTTTTTTTTTTCATTTGACTGTTTGGTTTACAATTTTTAATTATGACCCAAGACTTTTAAAGCAAATCATTTGTTTAGGATCTCCTGTTCCTAAAAAAAAGACCTTCAGTGTAGTTCAAGACAGGAACTCTTTCTCTCAATAGACAATATAGATAAAAAGTTTGAAAAGGCTGAGAATCTGCGGATGTACTGAAAGTAGATAATTGCACTGAATTTTTTGTCTGCCAAAAAGAGAAGGTGACATAAGTCATGAGTTTGTCACAATACTGAAGGGGCACTGATTTCATAACATGGAAAAAAAAAGAGGGAAATTGAGATGGCCGTAGTCAGGTCAGAAGTCCTCTCCCAAGTGTAAAATGACCTTTCTGGCAGTTGTTTGCATGAGACTGCAAGTTTATAATGAATCTGCATGCATGGAAGATTGGCACCACATCTGAGATGATGAACCAGCTTTTGACATGGTCTTTAACAGACTATAATGAAAAGTGTCCTAAATTAGGAAAAACCGCTAGGTGCCTTGTAGATTTACTCAACAGAAATAGAATTTTCCAGTCAGAGGGGAAAAAAATGGTTGTCCCAAATGCTTATTCCGATTTGATAATTTCACATGGTCTTCTATTCATATTTCATACTGGTTTTGTGTTTATGCCAAAAGGCATATTCTTTCCATACAAAATGAGACAGAAAGCTTGTCAACACTGCATGTCTAAGTAAAAAAGCAGATATTAAAATATCTAACATGACTTCCTTTCTGCCAATGTCACATTAGTTCCAGACTTCTGCTCTCTGTGAATTGGTTTGTATAGATTCAACAAATTATTAGTTGGAGGAACACAGACATTTTGGTATTAAATTGTTATTTAATACCAAGTCCTTGCCTCAGAAAGATTACTACTGCATTTTTACTTCCTCATTAAAAAAATAGTGTCAAATAGTCCCAACTAACATTGTTGCATATTCCTGAATTCCCAACTGTATGGTTAATTTGCATCAGTTATTTCAGTTTGTTTTAGAAAATACTGTGCTGCAGTAGTAGGCACTAGATGGAAACTGTATCAAAGTTCTGTTCACTGATCAATGACCATCTGGAATTTCCAGTAGGTTGAGAACTGGTGGGACTTCTGTCTTGCATCAATTGCATCTTCAGGATTTGGATTCTGGCAAAGATTTTGCTCTGTCTTTGGGACATATTCAATGCAATAGAAGTGTGGATGCACCATATCTATCCATATGAACACACTTCCATGGACAAAAGAAGCAAAACACCAGTGTAGCATATTGGTGTTTGTTCCAAGGATATGCTGACACTAGGCAGTTAAGAGAGTGATGAAAACCTTTCCAACAATCATCCTCAAATCATAGATGAGGATTCAAACCAGGAATAGGTCTGCTGTTATGTACAGACTATCTTGTGCTTGACATGTTTTAGTTTTAATATGACCTCATCACTTCACATTAGCTGCTCTCCACTAGAAATAACATTCCTGAAAGAAGATAAAGGAGAATGAGTCATGGAATAGTAATTTCAAGAAATACACACCTGTCAGTGTGTATGGAAGGTTTTGGCTGTGTTGTGGGTTGACCCCGGCTAGATGCCAGGTGCCCACTCAGTGACCCTATCACTCCCTCTCCCACTGGGAGAGGGGAGAGAATAATATGGAAAAAAGACTACCAGGGTAAGAAAAGGCAGTTTTATTACAGCGGGAAAATAGAGCAAGCAAGCAGAGATTTGCGCGCGCAAGAGCTGAAGAGAAAAACAATCAGTCTCTACTTCCCATCAGCAGCGATGTCCAGACACTTTCTGGGAAGCAGGGCTTCAGCACACGTGACGGTTGTTCAAGAAGGCAAACAGGGACGAGTCCTGAGTGCCTCCCCCTCCTCCTTCCTTGCTTCCCTTATATATCTGAGCTGACGTCATATGGTATGGAATATCCCTTTGGCTGACTGGGGTCAGCTGGCCTGCTGGTGTCCCCTCCCAGGATCTTGCCCACCCCCATCCCCTTCGGTGGGGGAAGGAATGTCAGAGGGACAGTGCTGCTTGGCAGTAGCCAAAACACTGCTCTGTTATCAACGCCAGCTACCAAAGCAAAGCACAGCACTGTAATGGCTGTGAGCTTTACCCCAGTCAGACTCAATACAGGATGCAAGTATGAATATTTGACTTGCAATGTGGATTTTCAAGACTGATCCATTAACAACTTATGCATATTCTGATGTACTATTTTGACACTCGTACAGAGCTCTTCAAAAGGCACACACTCACCTCTTCCATCGGTGTCTACAAGACACAATGTTCCGAATGTATCTTATAAATAAAGTATCACCTAAGTGCTGTTCAAATTTGCAAGTCGTTAAATGCTTTTGGAGCTCTTCAACTTAGAGGCATCAGCTTCTCTCCTGCAGGAGAGTTTAGTGGGAGATGAGCTACCAGATATGTCCCGCTCTTCGGATTTGAGGAAAGGAAGAGGAAGAATGTAATCAAGAACTGCTCTTGCCACTCGTGCCTACTCCAGCAGACTGATTTACTCTGGTCTTGGAGAGGATTAGCCCTTTTTCAAGCCACATCATATCAACCTCTAAAATTAGGAGACTGAGTGGGAATCTTGAGTTTTAGCAGAAAGTCTCTAGATATCATGTTTGTGGAGTAAAGCTTAAAATTGTGAAGCAAAATCCTCCTAAAGGCCCATAAACCAAAGGCAGCTAGCATCAATAAATAGATTTTCACTGCCTGAGATTAGCAATACATATTAGAAACTAGTGATAGAAGATACTGGCTATGTTATTACAGAGTACTCCTCTATGAAAAACACATTTTTATTTCAGTCAGTCCTGCTTCTACTCATATCTCCCAGTTTCTGTTAATGTCATTTTGAGAAACACTGTTTTTAGAGAGACTGTCACTGTGGCTGATAATTGTGTGTTGCAGATATCAGATCCTGATCCGTATTTAGGTCAGTTTTGGAAATAGAACTGCTCTGTAATGGCTACTGCACTCCAGTGGTGAACAAAATGACTTCTCTTTTATTTAAGGAATAATTATCCAAAGATAGCAAGGAAGAGGTTGGGTGATTGTTATGATCTAATTATTAAAGTTCTTTAGAGATACCTCTGCCCGAATTAAAGTACAAGTGAGACCATATGCCAATCAATAGTATGAGTTCTATTTGATAGTAAATATGAGAGAGAGAGAGAGAGAGAAGAAAAGAGAGAAAAGGGGGAGTAGGGAGAAAGATGGGGGGACAGAGAGGGACAGGGACAAAGAAGTATCACCACTCTGTGGGTCCCACTGGTGTCCTGATGTCCTCTTCAGCTGGTCTCGGTGGTAGAAGTCCCCCAAAAGCACAGAATGCCATGGGTTAATATACACTCAGGCCAGGTGGAAATGTCCAGGCATGTCCCCCCGGGGGAGGGGGCAGCCTCTAGCAGCAGACTCTGCTTGCATCACGTGCACTCCTGTGGTGCAAGGTGTCTGGGGAGCAGTTTGGGGGGTCTGTGATAGATTGTGACTCCCCCTCAGCTGCCTCTCACGTGAGAGTCCCGTGGATGTGGCTTGTGGGGTTGGGGGGTTCCACAGCTGGGCCAGTTTGTGTAATGGAGGATGAGTGTGTATTGCCTCTGACCAGAGGTTACGCCATCCTCCTCCCCCCTTCAGCTGGGGGGTAGGACTGTGCAAACTTGGCTTCTGTGAGCTGTGCTTTGCCCCCACCCCAGAAATGATTCTCAGTACAGCTGGTGACTTCAGCTTCTGTGGACGCATTCCTTTCCTTCAGACTGAGATGATTGAACAATAGGCTTTTCCCTTTATCTAATCTCAGCAGTTTGGCTCAGTTCAAGGTCCCAGTCAGGTATCTTCAGGGAGGCTTCTCTGATCAAAACTTTATATCAATGTTTGCGGCATGAACTATTTTCAGTCTCTGACAGCCACCCCGTGACTCAAACATTGTAATTAATATCTCTTTCCCGGTGATCTTCAGTTTATGGGCTGTCCACGGGGGTGATACCTACATAGCAGATAGTAGGAGAAAAGATAGAAGAAGCAGAAGCAATAATACGGGTAATCATGCAGCGTACAATAGCTGTCCCAATCATTAGGAATATAAATCCAATTGCAATCATTAATCCAATTTTCATTAGCCATTGTCCCCAGCTTGTTAGTCCCAAAGAGTGGAATATGGACATCAGCCAGGAGTTGGGGTCTGCTCCTTGAAACCAGTCTTTGGGTTGGAGCGATTGGAAAAGTTCTGATGTTTGATCAACAATTTCTTTCATCTTGCCTCGAGCCTCTTCAACTGACACTGTGGCATTGTGAACAGTAATTCAACATTCAGTTTCAGTAAGCTTTAACATTCCACATACACCTTGCTCTTTTAGTAACAACATGTCTAATGCTAAACGATTTTGTAAAGCCATTTTTGACACTTGTTGGACTTGCAAGTTAAGCTCTCCAAATGCATACCTGGTCCAATCACTGAGGGTATGCACCTGCCATGTGAGATTTTCCAGAGCCCATTGGTGCTGTCTGATAACTGAGTAGGGTGTAAAGACTACCCTAAATCCCAAGGCTATTTTTTGTCCTACCGTGTAATAATCTGGGGCGTATAGGTTGCTGATCCATTTATGGCTCTGTTCAGGGGAGTATAGTTCTCGCCGTGTTCTTCTTGCTAATGAATAGTGGAAGACTCGATTTGGGCAAATGGACAGGAGTACTATCCCACACCTTAAACCAGCATGTTGGGTTAAACTTAACTGTGGCAGTGGTGCAGGTTACCCCAGAAGAAGAATTTCCAATGAGAAAGCCCTGGGGGGAGGAGGAGGGCTCCCCCGAGGTAGAGCAAACAGTAGTTTAGCCCAGAAGAGGCTGGGCTCGAGACAGGTTAATACCCCCAGGGCTCATTGGGGAGCACCACCTGCCCATCTGAGTTAGTCACCCCCAGTTTCCTAGAGAGTTCTCAGTTACTGGGTTGTTCATTGTATCACTCCCCTGTCTGTAACCCTCGCTCATCCCCCCTCTATCCCTGGTTCGCTCCCTGTCCCCTGCTCCTCCCCAGTTCCTCCCCTCTGCTACCCGGTGATTGGTCACCGGGGGAACAATAAAAGATCGTGTCCCAGGGGAATCGAGGTCCTCTGATCCCCGGTGTCACAGAGTGCAGAACCTCGTGTCTGTGTCTCTTCATTCCTGGGTTGGAGGAACCCCCTGAGGTGTGGGAGAGTTCGCCTACCGAGCAGCTAGCAGGGAGCAAGGGCAAGAGTCGCTCGGCGATTGGGAACGAGGCTGGCCCCCGAGGACCCAAGTCGCATCCGCCTTTGCTAGTAGCCACCTCCACTCCACCGAGGAGGCAGGCGGACGGCCACAGCTGGAGCCCAACGTGCGGCATTTGGTCAGCTTGACCACTTGCCTCATCGGAGCGACCTTCGCCAGAAGCGCGCCGTTGCAGCGTCGGCCGCCCTTCCTGAAGAGCTCCGCGTTTTAGTGGACTTTTCGGGAGGGGAGATCGAGCAACCTCTCTCCCGACGGAGTGTGGAGAGAGCCTCGGTCACCACACCACCCTAGCCAGAGGACTGTGACCGGCGGTCAGGGACGGGAGAGGTGCCAGGGATCCGGGACCCGGCACGTGGAGTAAAATCGCTGCGCAGCGTCCGGAAAGTGAGTTTAAGAATTTCCCCTGACCCCACCGCGTTAGCTTTCCTGTTTGCCTCGGCTAGGAGTTGCTGCCGTTATGGGTGCCCGGCTTTCCAGGCAGCAAAAGGGGTTTTACTCCCAAATTAAGGGAGTTTTAACTGCGGAGGGGAAGCGTTTTTCGAAACCTCTTTTAAGGGAATTCGTTAGATGGGTTTTTATTCAGTTTCCCTTGGTTTCTTTAGATTTAGTTCGAGATCTGGGCTTTTGGGAAAAAGTGGGGGATTTAGTAACTAAAAAGGTTCGGGAGGGAGATGTTAGCGTTACTCGTTTTTATTCGGTTTTGATTTTAATTTGCGATTCTTTGAGGGGACTTAGTAAGGGGAAAGTTGAAACCCCAGTTCCTCCTACCCCACTTTCCCTGCCACCTCACTCTCCTCCCCCCGCTTTCCCTGGGGCGCCGAGACTCGCGTCGGGTGTCGTTTGCCCTCGGTCCCCCGCGATCTCCGGCGCTCCCTGGCCGGTGGGGAGTGGGCTCCTCCGCGCTGGACCTTCCCTTGGATGTTTTGCCTGTGCCCGGGCACCCGGTTGCGCCCGTTGTGCCCCCCCCTTATCGTGGTTATGGAGGAGAGGATAGCCGCGGTGAGGAGCGGGCCTTCCACCCCCCGTTTTGGCGCCAAAAGCCGTTTTGCGCGGGATCCCCCCCCTTCCCCGGACTCCTCCCCTGAGCCTGCCCATGGAGTCCTCCGCCCCCGGGGCCGTCCCTCCCCCTGCGTCGCGTCGGGGCGTGGTATCGCGTCGGGCCCCTCCCATCCCCTCGGGACCTCCAGCCGGCCCCGCGCGGCACCCGTCCCCTCGCACGCCACCCTCTCCGGCTCCGATTCCCACGCCCCCCCTTCCGGGCCTCGACACCTAGAACCCGGAAGGGAGGGGGCCGAGGCCTGCCGGCACCCCGGGCCCTGGAGCCTAGAACCCGGAGGCCCACAGGCCGAGGCCGGTGCCGAGGCCTGGGACCGGGCCCCAGCCTGCCCGGGTTCAGATCACCCGGAGCCCGGGGGCCTAGGGGGCGCGGCCCAGGAGGCGGGACAAAGCCTGGTAGCCCTACCGGTCTCCCTGAGTAGGCGTGGCCGGAATCCCCAGTGGGAGCCTTTTCCATTCTCCCAGCTGCGAGACCTATGTAAGATGATCAGTGACCACGGGCTGGCATCATCTTACAGCCAGGGCATGCTCAGAGCAACCTTTAGGTCCAAACTCTTAGTCCCGGAGGACCTTAAGTCAATTATGGAAGGGATCCTAACTCCTGAAAATTACATGCTATGGGAAAGAGCTTGGAAACGCCTACTAGAGGACCTCCTGGGAGAATATAATGGGGAAGATGAGGTCAATGACCTGACAATGGACCACCTAGCAGGCGAGGGGGAATTTAGCAAGGGTGAGGAGCAGGCTGCACAGCTCCCAACGAGAGCGATTAGAGACGTACAGCAGGCGGCGCTGAGGGCCCTCCTGACGTTACCATCTGCGGAGGTGCCTTCAGATGGGTATGCCACCATCAGGCAACAACCAGAGGAGAGCTTTGTTAAGTTTGTAGGCCGAGTGAGGATGGCTCTCGAGAAACAGGAAGAAGACCCCTCAAACCAAGCAAAGCTCCTCCGGTCAGTGGCATACGCCAATGCCAACGCTGCCTGCAAGGCAGTCCTAAAAACCCTCCCCAAATTGCCTCGGCCCACCTTAGAGGCAATGTTAGAAGCGTGCGCCGAGATCACCCCTGAGCCATCAGTAGCACCCCCTCCTCCAAGCCGTGGACCCCAACAGCAAAGGAGGTATGTGGCAGCAGCGGGGGCTGCCACCCCTGAAATTGACAATAACCGAACTGGACATAACAAGTGTTATAACTGCGGACAGGGTGGGCACATCGCACGCTTTTGTCCAAAGCCCCGGAGAAATAACACCTCTTGTTCTAAGCCTCCCGCAGGTCCCGGAGCGGTGCTCTGCCCGTGTTGCCGCCAGCACCAGGGAAACGGGCAGAAGAGCGCAGTACAGCGCTGCGCTGTGACACCAAATTAAATGCTGACAACACCGAGACCACCATCACCGCTCCGGCGAGACCGCCCGCCACACCATCGGCGGGAGAGGGGGACACTGCAGCGGCCAAGGACAGGACCAGGTTCCACCTGGTAAGTGCCCACCCTCAACATGTAACCAACACAGACTTTCGTAGTTATAACGTGTTTCTTTGTGGAGACATTTATAAGAGGACAGAGCTTTTGGTCGTGGGGGACTCCACGAGGGGCCCTCCCGGGCTCTTTGTGCTCCCTCAGATTGTTACAGCTATCCCAGGACAGACTTTTAAAATCACCGCCGCCTGTCACTCGGCCCCCTGGTTTGTGTCCAGGGGCCAGTGGCTGGCTCATGCAATAATTATTCCGGAGGACCTTCCCAAGACGAAGATGACACCACGGGCCATGTACTCAGAGCTCCTGGGGACCGACAAGCCCACCCTGTCTTGCCGCCTCAAAAACGGCAAGGCAGCGGTGCACATCCGAGGAATGATGGACACAGGATCAGACGTGACTATCATTTCAGCAGCAGAGTGGCCACATGGATGGGGGCTCCGGCCCTCAACCGAAAACATCACCGGACTTGGGGGAGCCGTTATGCCCCAGAGGTCCACTAATAACATCTTGGTGGAGGGGCCGGACGGTCATGTTGCCACGGTAAGACCATACGTGGTGGCCTCTGGCTTCAACCTCTGGGGCAGGGACCTTTTGTCGCAATGGGGGACCAGGCTAGAAATCCCAGATACACCAGGGGATTTCTAGCTGGGGCCGCTGCTGGGCGCCCCACCCATGGCTCTGTTCCGCAACTCACCTGGAAAACTGACAAGCCGGTGTGGGTGGAGCAGTGGCCCCTCACTAAAGATAAGTTGAGCGCCCTACGGTCCCTCGTGGAAGAGCAAATTTCCAAGGGTAATGTTGTCCCATCAGACAGCCCTTGGAACTCCCCTGTCTTTGTCATCCGCAAGGCTGGCGGAGGCGGGTGGAGGCTTCTCCACGACCTACGTAAGATTAACGAGGTCATTGTTGACATGGGTCCCTTTCAGCCGGGAATACCATCCCCGGCAATGCTCCCCCGAGCGTGGCCACTCGCAGTTATTGACATCAAAGACTGCTTCTTCTCGATCCCGTTGCACCCAAATGATGCACCGCGGTTTGCCTTTTCTGTGCCGTCTGTGAACAGGCCTGCGCCCCAGGAAAGGTACCATTGGCGGATTTTACCGCAGGGAATGAAAAATTCCCCTGTAATCTGCCAGTGGTACGTCGCTCGAATACTCTCGCCCGTTCGGAAGACCTTCACCAAATCCATAATTTTCCACTACATGGACGATGTTCTTGTCTGTGCTCCTTCCGAGCACCTAGTATAAGAGACTCTCAAAGCCGCCATCGATGCCATCCAGCGTGCCGGGATGACCATCCATCCGGACAAAGTACAACGCACCCTACCGTGGAAGTATCTCGGCATCCGCATCGGTGAGCGGACCGTCGCACCCCAGCAGCTCGACATCGTGGACGAGCCCAGGACCCTGCGGGAGTTACATCAGCTATGCGGGAGTATCAACTGGGTTCGTCCTCTGCTCGGGCTGATGACAGCAGACCTCGCCCTCTTGTTCGATCTCCTGAAGGGCGGTTAGGGACTCGACTCTCCAAAGCAGCTCACCACCGATGCCAGGGCTTCCATAGGTAAGGTGCGCAAAGCCTTAGTCTCCATGCACGCCCACAGAGTGGCCCCGGACCTGCCTTTTCAACTTATTATCTTAGGGCAGGTCCCCCAATTACACGGACTGGTCTTTCAATGGGACGAGAGGTTGAAGGACTCCCTCTTAATCATAGAGTGGGTGTTCCTCCCTCACACACCGTCCAAAACTATCACCACGCCACAAGAGCTGGTGGCCTCGCTTATCACCAGAGCGAGGGCCAGGCTCCGCACCCTTGCGGGGTGCGATTTCTCATGCATTCGTGTTCCCTGGAAAGATGAGGACTTGGAAAAATTAGTCCAGTCCAATGAGAGCCTCCAGTTCTCTCTTGACAGTTTCCCAGGCAAAATCACGGGAAAGAAATTGAAACATCACCTGTTTAACACAAATTTTAATTTGGTTCCAAAGTTTATGCAGTCAAAAAAGCCTGTAAAAGGAGCTCTGACGGTTTTCACCGACGGCTCGGGATCCTCTCACAAGTCAGTCATGACTTGGAAGGACCCTCGGACCCAGAAGTGGGAATCTGAGGTCCATGTGGTAGAGGGATCCCCACAAATTGCAGAACTAGCAGCTGTCGTCAGAGTCTTTGAGAGGTTCCAGGAGCCTCTCAATTTGGTTACAGATTCGGCCTACGTTGCTGGGATAACTGTCAGAGCAGAACACAGTTTACTTAAGGAGGTCTCTAACAAAAATTTATTCGGGCTGCTCTCACGGCTAGTGTCCCTGTTGTCCCACCGAGAGCACCCATTTCACGTGATGCATGTGAGATCGCATCAAGACCTTCCCGGGTACATCAGTGAGGGGAACCGCAGAGCAGACGCCTTGGCAATGGCTGCGCAGGTGCAGTCAGCTAACATCCCTGACACCTTCGCACAAGCCAAGATGTCCCACCAGTTCTACCATCAGAACGCCCCAGCCCTCCGGAGGATGTTCCACCTACCTCTAGAACAGGCTCGGGCAATCGTGGCGACATGTCCCAATTGCCAGACCTATCAGCTGCCCTCGCTCCATCCAGGGGTAAACCCCCGAGGGCTAGCTGCAAATGAAGTTTGGCAGACCGACGTTACCCATATCCAAGAGTTCGGCAGACTCAAATATGTACATGTCTCTGTAGACACGTTTAGCCATACTGTGTTCGCCTCGGCCCACACGGGCGAAAAGGCGAAAGACGTTCGCAAACATCTTCTAATGGCGTTCTCTGTCCTAGGTACCCCCAAAAAGATAAAGACGGACAATGGCCCAGCGTACACCTCTGCCTATCTCCGTAGTTTCCTCCAGGAGTGGGGGATTGCCCACGTCACCGGCATCCCTCACTCCCCTACGGGGCAGGCCATCGTGGAGAGGACTCACGGTACACTTAAGAGAGTCCTCTACCAGCAGCAAGGAGGTGCAGAGAAGAAATCGCCCATTGAGCGACTCTGCAAGGCGCTCTTCACGATTAACTTTTTAAATTGCACACCAGAAGAGCCCGTCCCCCCTGTATTCCGGCACTTTACTAATTCGACCAACTCCAAATTAAAAGAACATCCGCCGGTGCTGGCAAGAGACCCTGAGACCCATGAGGTTGAAGGGCCTCTCCCACTGATTGTCTGGGGCAGAGGGTACGCATGTGTGTCCACCCCAGAGGGGCCAAAATGGATCCCAGCTAGGTATGTCCGACCCTACCGGGGGCCTAAGCAGAGAAAGCGAGCTTGTTTTGCAGAGACAGTTCCACCCCAGTCTCCGCAAGAAGGTTTCCAAGCCACGGAGGCTTGGAAGAAAAGGAGAAAAAAAGACTTGCCCAGCTTAGACGACCCTCCGGCATCTCAGCAAGAAGAAGTCCCAGAGGAAGAAGACACCAGAGATGTCAGAGGGCAACCATACTCGGCAATACCATGGACTATACACCCCCTTTTACCCTTCCCCAATCTACCCCTCTGACTTACCTTTTGTGTGTCCCTATCCCTGTTACCTACCCATTCAAGAGAAAGGGGGGAGAGAGGGGGAGTTTATGTTAGAGTTACCTTTTGTCGTTTGGATCACTTTTGTTAGATTTTAAGGTTTTTCTTTCTCAGTCCACCCATCAGAGATCCCCAAGGAAGATGGAGCCAGTCTGGATTTTCGTTAGGGTCCTGTTTCTCCTGGAAATTCCGGCGTCTGCCCTGTGGCTGGTGCAGCAGCCTCGAGAAAACGTGTGGGTCACTCTGGCAAAATCCATCGGCCAGAGTGACTTCTGCCTTCACGTCGACTCAGCGAACGGCCTGATTAGCACCTGCCTGAACTCCTCTCAGACGAGGAGGCAACCAGGCAGGCGACGCTCCAAAACAGGGCCGCCATAGACTATCTGCTGCTGCTCCACAACCACGGGTGCGAAGAGTTTGAAGGACTGTGTTGCTTCAACCTTTCATCTCACGCCCAATCCATCAAGTCCACAATCCAGGAGATGTGGGACCAGATCCACCAACTCAAGACGGAGGGCAAGGACTGGCTCGACAGCCTCTTCACCGGCTGGGGGATCTCTGGCTGGATTTCACAAGTTTTACGGACTCTGTTTTGGGTTTTGTTGACTCTTTTCCTTGGACTTTGTTCCCTAAGTTGTGCTAAGTGTTTTGTTATCTCTTTAGTTAACCGCGCATTGCCTTTAAGTAATAAAAACGGGGGAGATGTGGCAGTGGTGCAGGTTACCCCAGAAGAAGAATTTCCAATGAGAAAGCCCTGGGGGGAGGAGGAGGGCTCCCCCGAGGTAGAGCAAACAATAGTTTAGCCCAGAAGAGGCTGGGCTTGAGACAGGTTAATACCCCCAGGGCTCATTGGGGAGCACCACCTGCCCATCTGAGCTAGTCACCCCCAGTTTCCTAGAGAGTTCTCAGTTACTGGATTGTTCATTGTATCACTCCCCTGTCTGTAACCCTCGCTCATCCCCCCTCTATCCCTGGTTCGCTCCCTGTCCCCTGCTCCTCCCCAGTTCCTCCCCTCTGCTACCCGGTGATTGGTCACTGGGGGTACAATAAAAGATCGTGTCCCAGGGGAATCGAGGTCCTCTGATTCCCGGTGTCACAGAGTGCAGAACCTCGTGTCTGTGTCTCTTCATTCCTGGGTTGGAGGAACCCCCTGAGGTGTGGGAGAGTTCGCCTACCGAGCAGCTAGCAGGGAGCAAGGGCAAGAGTCGCTCGGCGATTGGGAACGAGGCTGGCCCCCGAGGACCCAAGTCGCATCCGCCTTTGCTAGTAGCCACCTCCACTCCACCGAGGAGGCAGGCGGACGGCCACAGTTAACCGTGAATAAAATTTTCCATCAGAACATCCCCAGGCTAATCCAAGCGGTGCAGGATAGTTGCTTGTCTTGCAAGTCCAAGTGTCATTATAATCTATCAAATACATTTGGGGAGATGATGCGATTGGAATATTTTTTAATGGGTAGTGGGTTGGAGGTATCCCACAATACTGTGCCTGTTGGATGTGGGCCCAATACTTCTTGGAATTAGCCGTAGAATTACACAGTGGGTCTTGATTTTTAAAACCCATGGAGGGATATCCCCAACAGATGCACATATCACGTATTAAGACACGTATCTTTTCAATTAACCAAGTCTCAAGGGGGTTCCCAGGTCCTGTAGTACAATTGATTACTTTTGCACACTGGAATAAGCCTGAATGGGCTCGCTGAGGGGGTGTGTTCACATACTTTAAAGGTTTTAAGGTAGGGTTCTCTCTTGACCACATCCACATATAGTTGGAAGAGTCTACAGGTAATGTTCTGGCTCCGCTGGGTAATTCTATGCACAATGAAAAGTTAACCGTTAGCACATATGGTGCTTTATAATAATCTGGTTGCCTTAATGGGTGAAAGATGGGATCAAAGGGGAAAGATTGACAAGGGGCCTTATTAGTTAGGGATTTAGGAATTTGATATATCCCTGGCAGCAATGTACTTTCCCCAACCCCCTCAGGTATGCCAGTTTCTCCGGGGCCCAGTGAAATGCTGACTTCTGGATGAGACATATTACACATATCCCGACTGTTAAACTCTTGCGCATTATTATGATATGCAAAATATGTATCATTAAGTTTTACTTGGTGTGGGAAACGGGGGCGCTCCACAACCTCGGAGGTTCCCTCAATTAATAGATAGTGGGTTCTCCATTTTAAAGGCAGTTTAACTTTCAACCACCAAGGGATAGGTATGAAAGTGTAAGGTCTTTCCTGACGTTGTGGTTCACTTAAATTGATTGAAAGATCTGTGGGGGTCACAAAAAATCTTAGGCCCTGCTCTGCAGAGAGGGGAAGAGCCACACAAATCCCTTGGTCAGTCTGATTTCTAAGACGCATAAACCCCAGAATTAATTCCCATGCACGGTTTGTAGAATTATGGCTTCCATTCCCTGTGATTGGCTCTCCAGTCTCAGCAGCAGGTAAACATATCCATATATACAAAAAGAACAGGACCCACATACTAAAGCTACAATTATTCCTAGAAATGAAATGACAAGGCATGGTGGGGTATAAATCATGCAAAGGGTTTCTTCTTTGTCCCTTCGAGTTTAGATTTCCACCAGTAAAAGATCAGAAAAAAAAGAAACTCGGTTCGCTCTCGAACCAGGTTAAAAGGATGGGATAATCCATCTACTACTGATTTTATGCTCTTTGTTGTGAGCATCTGTTGCTATCCAAGTGTATTTATTCAATGGAGTTTTTAAAACCAGTGGCACCTGGCCAATGGTGGGGAGTTTCACCAGCACGGGTTGTCTTGGGTGCTGTGTGGGAGTTTTAGGATTAGCTGGACTCAGAGAATCAGGAACTATTGTGGGGGCAGTGGGACAAAAAGCAGTAAGTCGAGGGCATCCGTTTACCCCCCATTGGTCATTTATTTTGGTCACTGCATCCCAAATGCAATCTGCCCATCCGGGTTCATGTGGTTTGAGGAACCGTTTCAGTAGACCATTGGTCCTTTCTACTATGCCATTGGCCTGAGGGTAATAGGGGGTGTGGAATACCCACTGCATACCTTCAGCTTTGGCCCAGTCCTGTACTGCTTTTGCAGTAAAGTGACTGCCATTATCAGATTGTATTGATTTAGGTTTTGGCAAACAGCTGAACCATAGCTGCAAATTCTTAATAGTATTTTCCCCGGTTGCTTTTGATACTGCTGCAGCTTGTGTCAATCCAGAAATTATTTCTACTCCAACCAATACATGTGTTTTCCCATTTGATCTCCTGAAAGGACCAATGTAATGTACTTGCCAGACATCCCACAATCCTTTTCCCTCCCTCAAGTGCAGTGGAGGGTCTTGTAAGGGGTGCCGGTCAAAACGGGTATGGCATTCTCCACATGCAGTTATTACAGTAGAACACTGTTCTTTGGTTACCGGCCATCCTCGACTATTAGCTTCTCTCAGCAAATCCTTAATCCCTGAGTGTCCCCGTTTGACATGTAGCCACTCTAATAGATGCTCCCAACTTTCATTTTCCATTTCTACTGCTAAGGGGGCTAAACGGGTGAGGGAGTCTACCTGGTTGTAAAACTGGTGTGATAAAGTGTCATTATTTTGGTGGGCTGCAACCCACCCCACAAAGATTTGGTGATTTTTAGCAATTCCTAGAATGTCTTTCCATTTCCCTTTTTCCCAAATTGGAACCCGGTTGACTTCCCAGTTGTTTTGTTCCCAGAAAGGGAGCCACTCAGTACATCCTTTGAATACTGCATATGAGTCAGTGTAGATGTATAGGGAATGTTGATTGCACACTTTCTGGGTAATGACACTTCAAACTGCCACCAGTTCCCCCACTTGTGCACTACCTTCTCCCTCTGAAACAATTCTGTCCCCCTCCACCATCCACTGCTCTGTATTTCCACATCTTTCCTTCTCTTTTTGCTGATGCATCTGTGAACCAAACATTAGTTAGGTCAGAAGAATAGGGAGGAGCTGGGTTAATGACAGAGGGAGGAGGTTTACTATGAAGAAATTCAGGAAGAGGGTCTTGAATTTCTAGGAGTTTAGGGGTTCCCTCTTCAATTTCCCTGCTCAGAGAGTAGTGTTCAATTTGGGCATACCATTTTCTGACAGTTTCTCGCTGTGCAACTCTTACAGGTGGGGGGGTGCCACTAAGCACAATCTTCAGTACTCTGAATGGTCCCCTGAGCAGGATGGGCTGCTGGTGGAGGATTTTTTCTGCTTCTTGTAATGCAACAGTGACCACAAACAGCCCCTTTTCCCAATCAGAGTACCTTCTTTCAGCATCTTTGAAACTCCTAGAGTAGAATCCAATGGGGCGAGGGGGAGCCTCAGGTCCCTTCTGCCACATGTGGACTGACAAACCATGGAAGGCAAAGCCCTTTTCTATAAGGAGAGGATCTGTAGGATGCAAAGGACCCAAAACCTGATGCATACCAGCTTCAAAGGTTAATAATTTCAAGGCCTCACTGTGTAGTGGAGCCCACTCCCATTTTGCCTTTTTACGTGTAAGGTCATATAAAGGCCGTGCAATGATTGAGAAATCAGGGATATGTTTTCTCCAAAAGACTAGAATTCCCAGCACGTGCTGCAGTTCCTTTTTGTTCTCTGGTATCTTTACTTGCTCCAGTGAGGTTAATGTTTTAGCAGGGATACAAACAGCACCTCCCTTCCATCAGATACCTAGGAATTTAACTTCAGGGAAGGGATGCTGGATTTTGTCTTCTGGTATTTGTAAACCTACACTCTCAAGGTGTTTAATGATGCGGTTCTGAGTGTTTCCTACTTTCTCAGTGTCTGGACCTCCAATTAGTACATCATCGATGTATTGATAGATCTTTACTTCTTCATCTATTGGAATTAAAGACAGTTCCTGAGCCAGGGCATAGTGTGCCAGTGTGGGAGAGTGGCGGTAGCCTTGTGGTAATCGGGTAAATGTGTATTGTATTCCTTCCCAGATAAAAACAAAGCATTCTTGGTCATCTTCCTGTAGTGGGACCATAAAGAACATGTCTTTAACATCAATAGTGGCTAAAATCAGATGAGCGTGTTCTTGTATCGTGGCAATTAATTCAGCGATGTTAGGAACTGCTGCTGTTAAAGGTGTTGTATTGGCATTTAATTTCCTGTAATCTACTGTCAATCGCCATTTTCCATTAGATTTCCTTACTGGCCATACAGGAGAATTGTATGGGGAATGAGTGGGAACAATTATCCTATCTTCCCTTAAATCTGATATCACAGGGGAAATTCCTTCTCTGGCCCCTAGTGGCAAAGGGTAAGGTTTTATGTTAGTTACCTTTGAAGGAGGCAGAGGGGGGGCAGCTTGTAACAGACGAAGTGATGAGAAATCTGAACCAAAAGACCACTGCCTGCCTCTGTCATCAATCCAGGATTTACCTTTCAAGATGTCTAAGCCTAGCAAATTAACAGGGAATGGGCCAATAACCATCAGTGTTTCAGTGATACTGACTTCCCCTGGTAGCCAACATTTTACTTTGGCAGCAGGTTGTGTCTGCAAATTACCAAATGCATCTGCCACTATGAGTCCTTTTTTGTCAGGCACAATGCCACACTGTACAGCATCATCAGTTTGCAAAGCTGATATTTGTGCCCCTGTGTCAAGCAAGAAAGTAACAGGGGTCCTATGGGGACCTATAGGAAAGGTTATCATCATGTCCCCAGATAAGTTTTCTGTGAGCCTTCTAAGGTGTCTCCACTGCCCATCCCCCGGCTCACTTACTGGGGATGGCCTGAGAAGTTTCTTGACTCCTGCCTGCCTAAGTCAATCAGTGCCCCAATGGGCGGAGCAGTAGGCCCAGACTCGGGAGAACTTGTAGATGGGGGAGGGTTAGGCTTGGATGAGGAATCCATCCAGCTTTCAATCAGTAACTTTAAAATTGGGGTAGGCTGTCCATCCATGAGGCTTCGGGGGATGCCCTTCTCTAAGCCCTGAATCCAGAGAGCATATCTCTCCCGCTTCCCAAATACTTGTTCTTTTTGGCTTTGTGCTCGCCCAGGGGAGGGGGGGTTTCTAGGTGCCTTTCCCTGGTGAGCAGCCGTAGTTCTCCACTCAGCCCGACGGATGGCAGTCTTAGACTCAGATCTAGAGGGTACTGAATTAGAGGATCCAAAACGCCTGCCATAATTAATCAGCTCTTGGGCAACCTCCCCCCAGGTCCACATTTTTCCCCTTAGTCTGCCTGAGAGCATGTGATCAAAGACGGGGGCCTCACTACTACCAGTTAGAGCAGACCGGATTTGATCTTGCAAGTGAATTGCCAGAGTCTTTAAAGATTCTGGGAGGCCTCGTATGAGTGGAGTCAAGCGATCTGGGTCCACTGGCATGGACATTGGGGAGCCTTTATCGGGTTCTAATACACGCTGATGCATCAATTGCAGACAGGCGGCTTTCTGGACACTTTCAGTCAATTGATCCATAGAAGTAACTATGGCAATTGGGTCGCCCCTTTCCAGGGGACTCAGGCCCCCAGCCCAGTAGGCAGCCCTTTGGGTGAGGAACCAGGGAGCTCTTTTATTACCTGTAGTTAAGAAGACCCCAGGTCCCCAGTAGCCCTCTGACTCTGCCTCAGTTAGCATGATGCGGTCTCCTCCCGTAAGGGAGACTCTCCACACGTATTCTGTCTCGGACTCCTTCTGAGTCCGACTGTATTCCTTTTGTAATTTAGCCAATTCAGTAGGAGTATGGGGTAATTCTTTGGTAATTATACAAGGGAAGGCATCATCCATGCCCTCATATTGATACTCAGTTTTAACCAATGGCCGTAACTTTTTAATATCTAATTGGTCTAAATGTTTTTCAGCCTCTTTTAAATGTTGGTGAGGATATAAAGGGTCTTTATGGGATGGGCTTCTCTAGAGTTCATATTTTCCAGATGCTCAGTGAGAGCTGCTCTGAGCCGTTCAGAGTGACACCTTTCCTCTCTTAATTGATTTTGCAGCACTTTTACTAAATCTTGCAGGGAATGTAGGGTCTCTGCATTTTTGGTGTTCCATTGGGATTTTTCTCTTATAGCAGCAGTCAAGGCAGCTCCCAGTACAGCACAAACAACAGATTTACCCTTGCCTGGTTGAGACCTTTTTTCAGCTCGCAAACTGGTAATGCGGTCCATTATTGCATGCTCATTATCCCAATTTCTTTGTGCCCACTCTAGACCTGGAGGAGCAGGGCGACTATCAAATTTTTCAAGAAAAGATAGTAAAATGTTGTCTTTACACTGACTACCCAGGACAACCATTTTACCTAAGGCTATCCCACAGACTGACTTCAGGACAATTCTGACCTCACACAAGACACAACACAAGAGTACTATTGGGGCGTGGGACCCCTCCAAACAGGAGGTTTTTAGGCTCCGTACAACACCACGACCAGGAGTTTTTAGGCTCTGCACAAAGTAGGGGCGTGGGTCCCCTCCAAACAGGAGTTTTTTAGGCTCTGCACAACACCACGACCAGGAGTTTTTAGGCTCCGCACAAAGCACCAAGGAGAGGCTTCTACTGCAACTACAGACGGGAGGGCCTCCCCACAGGACGCAAGCAGCAGAATTGGCTTCAGGACTGAAACCTGCCAATTCTGGATTTACACAACAAAACACACTAAAGGGAATTAAAACCCTCAAATCAGTTTACTACAGCTTCCACAACA
>JAVTVJ010002061.1:0-14226 GCA_034509425.1 Eopsaltria australis
TCACTCGCTGCTCCGGGGCCCCGCCCGCACCGGCCCAGAGCGGGCCGGGAGTGTGAGATCTAAGAGCAGGAACGGCCCTATCGCACTTTCCACAGTAAAGAGCTTGTTTTAAGGACACCCGAGAGCCGCTGTGAGCAGCAGCACGGGCCGAGCGCGGGCGAGCCGGGGGTGCCCCTGGGGGGGGGTGCCCGCATGCCGCGCCCGTCCCCGGCCGTGCGAGGGCAGCGAGCGCTCTTTGTCTGCTCTGGTAAGCACTCAAAAGGGAAACACGGAGCCCAAAGAACAAGAAGCCTTTTTTAGGCTCCCTTAAAGCATGCTATAAGTAAGCAGAGTCCTGTGTTAACAAATATCTTAGAATGGTTTACTGAGTTATATTTGTAAAAGACCTTCTCCTGTATCCTTGTGAGTAAAAAAGACCAAGGACTCTTTACTATTATGTAAAATAATCCTGAAACTGGAGAACTAGGGCAGTCAGCAACTGAAAATTGCTGCATCCAACCAGCAGCCAAGAATTGATACATCCAACAGTTGCATGCAACCGCACTGTAAGTTTGTTCTGTGAACATAGAAGACATGGACCCTATGCCATGCTACTGAAACTGGATATGTTATTACTGAACGTTTGGCTTCCACTAGTATGTCTGTTCCCAGCACTACTGATAATGTATTTAAGTTCGACCTGTTTTGCAGACCAGGAAGAGCCTATTCGCGCAGAGCAGACTGAAGAGATGTTGCGCCTGGGAGCTGTATGCAGATGAGAGCAGCTTCATCAGAGATGGCAAACCAAAGAAGGTTATGCAGTAAAACAACCACGAACCGAGTAACCATGAGCAAGTGTTTACATCAAATGTGCATCACAAAAGCTGAAACTGGATTATATTGCAATGAAAAGATCTAGAACTGAGGCAAAGTCATCTAGAAGGAAGGAAGACTAGCAACTATTCAAGCCTTAGAGACTGAGATCTATGTTGAATGAGGGACAGTAATCTTACGAGCTAAGTAAAAAGAGTCATTCAAAGTCCTGACTACCCTCACCAAATCCAAAGCTGCTTGCAGAGAGCCTTGAATTCACTGCTCCAGAGTTAAGAAGACGTCTGCTCCATAGACAGCCAGAAAACAGAGACTGATACAAATTGAGATGATATGATTTAAACTTTTCTTTTGTACCTCTTATCTGTACAGTTGGTAACCGTGATTCAAATTTGGTCCTAAAATTTGCATGTAACTCTAGTCAAAAATGTATCCAAAAGCTCTTCATAAGGACAACTTGTCAAAGTTGAGAATCTGGCCTGGTAAGTTTTGCCCCAAGATAAAGATTGGGCCTGTGCCCATGGAGCTGTGATTCCAAATGTAATGTTTAATCATATTAAAGGCTGTTGACCAAACAAAATAGCTCTTAATTTCCTACTAGCCACAAAATCATTAACACTAGTTGTTGTTCTTATGCAAATCTGAATGAAAAATTTTTTTAGAAATTTGGTTGAAATTTGAAAGCAAACTCAAATTCTACACCAAGTAACTCTCAAAGAGCTTACTGAACCTTGAATATCTTCAGTACACTCACTTCATGGTTACCAAACTGAACCTAGATAAAAGAAATGTTCATAGTAACTGTAGTTATAATTAGAATCTGTGTAACAACTAGTGGGATAGCCAGTTGTATAAACCAGAGGTATGGTTGAATGCAGAGTGGAGACTAGACAAGACAGAGTCTTGTTAGTCTCTAAAAAAGGGGGGAATGATGCCGTTTGGTTTCTGCCTTTTTTCTTTTATATGTTCTCTGTACTCTCCGCCCATATTTTTGTAGCTCTGTAGCCTACTATATTAATAGCTAGTTTTTCCAGTACCCTTTCCATAGCTTTCTAAGCAGAAAGACAACAAATTCCAGGCTCCAAGCCAGGGGGGTTGCAAGGCCGCTGTCCTATCGTGCAGTTTCTTCCTGGGAACAAGGCCGAGAACAACTCTGAGGTACATTTTCATAAGCGAGTGGCAGCACAGTGCTGTTAAGAGAGGGGGCTGCGCAGGGAAGGGGCTGGCGAGCTGGAAGGGGAATTGAATCGCCACTCTGTTTCTCCTTATTGGTGCTCTTAATCAATTATGCTAATTTCCTAAAAGCTATAAATATGTCCTCACCCCTGGAGGGGGTGGGCTTTTATGGACACCTTTCCATAACTGCTCCTGAAGACCTTCAAAAATAAAGATCCCCTTCTATATTACCTCCTTGCTAAAATGATCTCGAGTTTCTTTTCCAGGTTGGGGGAAAAAGGCAGCAGTTATTTGGCACACCCAGATGGGACATGAGAACCTGGTACCCTTCCTCTGGACCGAAAATATCCTGCAAGGAATTCCTTTCTGACAGCAATCTAAAGAATTCCCTGCCCCGGGCCTGAGGTCGAGACACCATGGTTCCAAGATCCCACAGGAGGTAGTATAAAGGTGGTTCTTTTCGTTGTGTAGTGTGTAGTTTGTATGTGTGTGTAATGTTTATGTATTGTGTATCTGTTTAAAGTCAGTAATTGTTAGCGATCCCAGGACAACCTGGCGTGGTGGTGAGAAAATTTGCTTTTTGTAAATCATTTCTCCAGTTTTTAACTGTTGACCGATTTTCCACCTGCCTCCAGTGGAAGATCGGTGGTGGGGAGGAGGCGGGTGTGTGATTCTCGGCTGAGTTGTTACTGAGAGAAAAGCAATCAAGTGCGAAAGTTTATTTCATGTTTAGCAAATGCGATTTTTGAATTGAAAGCTGGCCTGGAGACATCTGGGCATGGAGCGGCCGGGGGAGGCCTGGTCTGCTTCTTGGTAGGAGGTGGGGGATGGGCCCCGCTTCCTACAGGTTTGTGGAGCGGCTGGGTGTCCAGCCTGCTCCTTGGTGGAGGCTGGCGGCAGAGATTTCCCACTTTCCTACAGGTTTGTGGAGCGGCTGGGTGTCCAGCCTGCTCCTTGGTGGGAGGCTGGGGAGAGTTTCCCTCTTCCTACAGGTTTGTGGAGCGGCTGGGTGCCCAGCTTGCTCCTTGGTGGGAAGCTGGGGAGAGATTCCCACTTCCTACAGGTTTGTGGAGCGGCTGGGTGCCCAGCCTGCTCCTTGGTGGGAGGCGAGTGAGAAATCCTCGCTTCCTACAGGTCTGTGGAGAGGCTGGGCGTCCAGCCTGCTCCTTAGTGGGAGGCGAGGGAGAGATCCTCGCTTCCAGCAAGTTTTGTGGAACGGCCGAGAAAGCTCGGTTCGCACCATTGTAAGGGAAGGGGGAGAAGCCCCCACTTTCTATGTTCCATCTGTAAATAGTTTTTCCAAGATTTTATGGCAAGGGCGACTCCCGGACTTCCGGGACGGCTCCGCGAGCAGGGCGGTCACTCCCCCGTGACAGAAGCGGGGCACCAGCCGCTCTGAGAGGGGCGGAGGTGATTCCTGCCATTGCCCTGGTCACGGCCGGGGGATGCGCGGGGGAGCGGTCCCAGGAAGCGAACCGGGACCGGGGCTGCCGCTGCGCTGCTTCGGCCCTGCTCTGGCGGAGGCGGGGCCGCCGCTGCGCGGCCACGGCCCGGCTCACTCGCTGCTCCTGGGCCCCGCCCGCACCGGCCCAGAGCGGGCCGGGAGTGTGAGATCTAAGAGCAGGAACGGCCCTATCGCACTTTCCACAGTAACGAGCTTGTTTTAAGGACACCCGAGAGCCGCTGTGAGCAGCAGCACGGGCCGAGCGCGGGCGAGCCGGGGGTGCCCCTGGGCGGGGGTGCCCGCATGCCGCGCCCGTCCCCGGCCGTGCGAGGGCAGCGAGCGCTCTTTGTCTGCTCTGGTACGCACTCAAAAGGGAAACACGGAGCCCAAAGAACAAGAAGCCGTTTTTAGGCTCCCTTAAAGCATGCTATAAGTAAGCAGAGTCCTGTGTTAACAAATATCTAAGAATGGTTTACTGAGTTAAATTTGTAAAAGACCTTCTCCTGTATCCTTGTGAGTAAAAAAGACCAAGTACTCTTTACTATTATGTAAAATAATCCTGAAACTTGAGAACTAGGGCAGTCAGCAACTGAAAATTGCTGCATCCAACCAGCAGCCAAGAATTGATACATCCAACAGTTGCATGCAACCCACTGTAAGTTTGTTCTGTGAACATAGAAGACATGGACCCTATGCCATGCTACTGAAACTGGATAATGTTATTCTGAAAACGTTTGCTGTCAATCCTAGTATGTCTGTTCCCAGCACTAACTGATAATGTATTTAAGTCTGACTGTTTGCAGACCATGGAAGAAGCCTATTCCAGCAGAGCAGACCTGAAAGATGTGCCAGCCTGGGAGCTGTATGCAGATGAGAGCAGCTTCATGCGAGATGGCAAACAAAAGACAGGTTATGCAGTAACAACCACGAACCAGGTAACCATGAGAAAAGTGTTACCATCAAATGTGCCATCACAAAAAGCTGAACTGATTATATCAATGAAAGATCTAGAACTGAGCAAAGTCATCTAGAAGGAAGGAAGACTAGCAACTATTCAAGCCTAGAGACTGAGTCTATGTTGAATGAAGGGACAGTAATCTTACGAGCTAAGTAAAAAGAGTCATTCCAAGTCCTGACTACCCTCACCAAATCCAAAGCTGCTGGCAGAGAGCCTTGAATTCACTGCTCCAGAGTTAAGAAGACGTCTGCTCCATAGACAGCCAGAAAACAGAGCCTGATACAAATTGAGATGATATGATTTAAACTGTTCTTTTGTACCTCTTATCTGTACAGTTGGTAACCGTGATTCAAATTTGGTCCTAAAATTTGCATGTAACTCTAGTCCAAAATGTATCCAAAAGCTCTTCATAAGGACAACTTGTCAAAGTTGAGAATCTGGCCTGGTAAGTTTTGCCCCAAGATAAAGATTGGGCCTGTGCCCATGGAGCTGTGATTCCAAATGTCATGTTTAATCATATTAAAGGCTGTTGACAAAACAAAATAGCTCTTAATTTCCTACTAGCCACAAAATCATTAACACTAGTTGTTGTTCTTATGCAAATCTGAATGAAAAATTTTTTAGAAATTTGGTTGAAATTTGAAAGCAAACTCAAATTCTACACCAAGTAAC
The DNA here is from genome assembly GCA_034509425.1 of Eopsaltria australis. Lineage (NCBI taxonomy): Eukaryota > Metazoa > Chordata > Aves > Passeriformes > Petroicidae > Eopsaltria > Eopsaltria australis. Next base: position 5,061 of record JAVTVJ010002061.1, read on the forward strand.
TCTAAAAAGAGCTTACTGAACCTTGAATATCTTCAGTACACTCACTTCATGGTTACCAAACTGAACCTAGATAAAAGAAATGTTCATAGTAACTGTAGTTATAATTAGCATCTGTGTAACAACTAGTGGGATAGCCAGTTGTATAAACCAGAGGTATGGTTGAATGCAGAGTAGAGACTAGACAAGACAGAGTCTTGTTAGTCTCTAAAAAAGGGGGGAATGATGCCGTTTGGTTTCTGCCTTTTTTCTTTTATATGTTCTCTGTACTCTCTGCACATATTTTTGTGGCTCTGTAGCCTACTATATTAATAGCTAGTTTTTCCAGTACCTTTCCATAGCCTTTCCCTAAGCAGAAAGACAAAACAAATTCCAGAGCTCCAAGCCCCAGGGGGTTGCAAGGCCCTGTCCTATCTCAGTTCTTCCTGGGAACCAAGGCCGAGAACAACTCTGAGGTACATTTTCATAAGCAGAGTGCAGCCAGTGCTGAGAGGGGGGCTCCAGGGAAGGGGCTGGACCTGAGGGGGAATTGAATCGCCACTTGTTCTCCTTATTGGTGCTCTTAATCAATTATGCTAATTTCCTAAAAGCTATAAATATGTACTCACCCCTGGAGGGGCTGGGCTTTTATGGACACCTTTCCATAACTGCTCCTGAAGACCTTCAAAATAAAGATCCCCTTTTATATTACCTCCTTGCTAAAATGATCTCGAGTTTCTTTTCCAGGCTGGGGGAAAAGGCAACAGTTATTTGGCACACCCAGAAGGGACACGAGAACCTGGTACCCTTCCTCTGGACCGAAAACATCCTGCAAGGAATTCCTTTCTGACAGCAATCTAAAGAATTCCCTGCCACGGGCCTGAGGTCGAGACACCATGGTTCCAAGATCCCACAGGAGGTAGTATAAAGGTGGTTCTTTTCGTTGTGTAGTGTGTAGTTTGTATGTGTGTGTATTGTTTATGTATTGTGTATCTGTTTAAAGTCAGTAATTGTTAGCGATCCCAGGACAACCTGGCGTGGTGGTGAGAAAATTTGCTTTTGAAATCATTTCTCCAAGTTTTTCCTGTTGCCGATTTTCCAACCTGCCCCAGAGATCGGCTGGTGGGGAGGAGGCGGGTGTGTGATCTCGGCTGAGATTGTTCACTGGTAGAGAAAAGCAAATCACAGTGCGAAAGTTTATTTCATGTTTAGCACATGCGAGTTTTGAATTGAAAGCTGGCCTGAGACATCTGGGCATGGAGCGGCCGGGGGAGGCCTGGTCTGCTTCTTGGTAGGAGGTGGGGGATGGGCCCCGCTTCCTACAGGTTTGTGGAGCGGCTGGGTGTCCAGCCTGCTCCTTGGTGGGAGGCTGGGGAGAGATTCCCACTTCCTACAGGTTTGTGGAGCGGCTGGGTGTCCAGCCTGCTCCTTGGTGGGAGGCTGGGGAGAGATTCCCACTTCCTACAGGTTTGTGGAGCGGCTGGGTGCCCAGCCTGCTCCTTGGTGGGAAGCTGGGGAGAGATTCCCACTTCCTACAGGTTTGTGGAGCGGCTGGGTGCCCAGCCTGCTCCTTGGTGGGAGGCGAGTGAGAAATCCTCGCTTCCTACAGGTCTGTGGAGAGGCTGGGTGTCCAGCCTGCTCCTTAGTGGGAGGCGAGGGAGAGATCCTCGCTTCCAGCAAGTTTTGTGGAACGGCCGAGAAAGCTCGGTTCGCACCATTGTAAGGGAAGGGGGAGAAGCCCCCACTTTCTATGTTCCATCTGTAAAAAGTTTTTCCAAGATTTTAAGGCAAGGGCGACTCCCGGACTTCCGGGACGGCTCCGCGAGCAGGGCGGTCACTCCCCCGTGACAGAAGCGGGGCACCAGCCGCTCTGAGAGGGGCGGAGGTGATTCCTGCCATTGCCCTGGTCACGGCCGGGGGATGCGCGGGGGAGCGGTCCCAGGAAGCGAACCGGGACCGGGGCTGCCGCTGCGCTGCTTCGGCCCTGCTCTGGCGGAGGCGGGGCCGCCGCTGCGCGGCCACGGCCCGGCTCACTCGCTGCTCCTGGGCCCCGCCCGCACCGGCCCAGAGCGGGCCGGGAGTGTGAGATCTAAGAGCAGGAACGGCCCTATCGCACTTTCCACAGTAACGAGCTTGTTTTAACACCCCCGAGAGCGAGCAGCAGCACGGGGGAGCGCGCGGGCGCCGGGGGCCCTCAGGGGGGTCGATGTCCGCTCGGCCCCGCCGCAAGGGAGGGCAGCGAAGCCTTGTCTGCTCTGGTAAGCACTCAAAAGGGAAACACCGAGCCCAAAGAACAAGAAGCCGCTTAGGCTCCCCTTAAACCACTATAAGTAAGCAGAGTCCTGTGTTAACAAATATCTTAGAATGGTTTACTGAGTTAAATTTGTAAAAGACCTTCTCCTGTATCCTTGTGAGTAAAAAAGACCAAGGACTCTTTACTATTATGTAAAATAATCCTGAAACTGGAGAACTAGGGCAGTCAGCAACTGAAAATTGCTGCATCCAACCAGCAGCCAAGAATTGATACATCCAACAGTTGCATGCAACCCACTGTAAGTTTGTTCTGTGAACATAGAAGACATGGACCCTATGCCATGCTACTGAAACTGGATAATGTTATTCTGAAAACGTTTGCTGTCAATCCTAGTATGTCTGTTCCCAGCACTAACTGATAATGTATTTAAGTCTGACTGTTTGCAGACCATGGAAGAAGCCTATTCCAGCAGAGCAGACCTGAAAGATGTGCCAGCCTGGGAGCTGTATGTAGATGAGAGCAGCTTCATGCGAGATGGCAAACAAAAGACAGGTTATGCAGTAACAACCACGAACCAGGTAACCATGAGAAAAGTGTTACCATCAAATGTACCATCACAAAAAGCTGAACTGATTATATCAATGAAAGATCTAGAACTGAGCAAAGTCATCTAGAAGGAAGGAAGACTAGCAACTATTCAAGCCTAGAGACTGAGTCTATGTTGAATGAAGGGACAGTAATCTTACGAGCTAAGTAAAAAGAGTCATTCCAAGTCCTGACTACCCTCACCAAATCCAAAGCTGCTGGCAGAGAGCCTTGAATTCACTGCTCCAGAGTTAAGAAGACGTCTGCTCCATAGACAGCCAGAAAACAGAGACTGATACAAATTGAGATGATATGATTTAAACTGTTCTTTTGTACCTCTTATCTGTACAGTTGGTAACCGTGATTCAAATTTGGTCCTAAAATTTGCATGTAACTCTAGTCCAAAATGTATCCAAAAGCTCTTCATAAGGACAACTTGTCAAAGTTGAGAATCTGGCCTGGTAAGTTTTGCCCCAAGATAAAGATTGGGCCTGTGCCCATGGAGCTGTGATTCCAAATGTAATGTTTAATCATATTAAAGGCTGTTGACAAAACAAAATAGCTCTTAATTTCCTACTAGCCACAAAATCATTAACACTAGTTGTTGTTCTTATGCAAATCTGAATGAAAAATTTTTTTAGAAATTTGGTTGAAATTTGAAAGCAAACTCAAATTCTACACCAAGTAACTCTCAAAAGAGCTTACTGAACCTTGAATATCTTCAGTACACTCACTTCATGGTTACCAAACTGAACCTAGATAAAAGAAATGTTCATAGTAACTGTAGTTATAATTAGCATCTGTGTAACAACTAGTGGGATAGCCAGTTGTATAAACCAGAGGTATGGTTGAATGCAGAGTAGAGACTAGACAAGACAGAGTCTTGTTAGTCTCTAAAAAAGGGGGGAATGATGCCGTTTGGTTTCTGCCTTTTTTCTTTTATATGTTCTCTGTACTCTCTGCACATATTTTTGTGGCTCTGTAGCCTACTATATTAATAGCTAGTTTTTCCAGTACCTTTCCATAGCCTTTCCCTAAGCAGAAAGACAAAACAAATTCCAGAGCTCCAAGCCCCAGGGGGTTGCAAGGCCCTGTCCTATCTCAGTTCTTCCTGGGAACCAAGGCCGAGAACAACTCTGAGGTACATTTTCATAAGCAGAGTGCAGCCAGTGCTGAGAGGGGGGCTCCAGGGAAGGGGCTGGACCTGAGGGGGAATTGAATCGCCACTTGTTCTCCTTATTGGTGCTCTTAATCAATTATGCTAATTTCCTAAAAGCTATAAATATGTACTCACCCCTGGAGGGGCTGGGCTTTTATGGACACCTTTCCATAACTGCTCCTGAAGACCTTCAAAATAAAGATCCCCTTTTATATTACCTCCTTGCTAAAATGATCTCGAGTTTCTTTTCCAGGCTGGGGGAAAAGGCAACACCGGACGCCACCTGAAATGTCAAGATGGATCAAGATCCTTCCCAGACCCAAGCTGCTACTAGCCAGAACTCTGCTGCAATTCAGGGCTAAAATTCCAAAACTGGCATCATGCATCTGGGGACTGAGTTTTCTTTTCACATGGAAATGCCATTGTTTGCATCAAGGCCATATCTGGGAGTTGACAGCCGCATGCTGAAATTCAGCATGATTAAGATTCTCGCAGACCCAAGCTGCCACCAACAAGGACCCTTATTGCCCTGCAGGGCCAAAACCCTCCCTCCAAACTGACATCAAGAAACTGGGGGCAGAGTTCTTCAGAGAAAAGGGACACTTTTTGTATCCCGGCCCAAAGGCACTGTGCTCCCTGCTGCCTGCTGAAATTCCGCATGGATCAAGATTCCTCGCAGACCCAAGCTACCACCAAAGGGGACCCTGGCTGCCCTTGCAGGGCCAAAACCCTCCTCCAAACTGACATCAAGAAAGTGGGGGGCAGAGTTCTCTTTCTCAGAGAAAAGGGACACTTTTTGTGTCCAGGCCCTAAGGCACTTTGCTCCCGGACGCCACTGGAAATTTCGTATGGATCAAGATTCCTGGCTGACGCAAGCTGCCATCAACCAGGACCCTGGTTGATTTTGTAGGGCTAAAATCCTCCACCAAACCACATCATGAATTTCGGGCCTAAGTTTTCTTTCACGTGTGGAAAAAGTGCCATCATTTGTATCGAGGCCCCATGTCTGGGAGTCACTGCCGCCTTCAAATCTTCGCATGAGCAAGATCCTCGCAGACCCAAGCTGCCATCGACCAGGACATTCGGCTGCTCCTTGCAGGGCCAAAATCCTCCTCCAAACTGACATCAAGAAACCAGTGAGCCATCTTTCAGAGAAAGGGGACACTTTTTGTGTCCCGCCCTAAGGCACTCTTGCCCCCGACACCACCTGAAATGTCGCGATGGATCAAGATCTTCCCAGACCCAAGCTGCCATCAACTAGAACTCTGGCTGCAATTGTAGGGCTAAATGCCTCCTAAAAACTGGCATCATGCATCTGGGGGACTGAGTTTTCTTTCACATGGAATGCGCCATTGTTTGCATCGAAGGCCACATATCTGGGAGTTGACAGCCGCATGCTGAAATTCCGCATGGATTAAGATTCCTCGCAGACCCAAGCTGCCACCAACAAGGACCCTGGCTGCCCTTGCAGGGCCAAAACCCTCCTCCAAACTGACATCAAGAAACTGGGGGGCAGAGTTCTCTTTCTCAGAGAAAAGGGACACTTTTTGTGTCCCGGCCCTAAGGCACTGTGCTCCCGGTGATGCCGTTTGGTTTCTGCCTTTTTTCTTTTATATGTTCTCTGTACTCTCTGCACATATTTTTGTGGCTCTGTAGCCTACTATATTAATAGCTAGTTTTTCCAGTACCTTTCCATAGCCTTTCCCTAAGCAGAAAGACAAATTCCAGAGCTCCAAGCCCCAGGGGGTTGCAAGGCCCTGTCCTATCTCAGTTCTTGCTGGGAACCAAGGCTGAGAACAACTCTGAGGTACATTTTCATAAGCAGAGTGCAGCCAGTGCTGAGAGGGGGGCTCCAGGGAAGGGGCTGGACCTGAGGGGGAATTGAATCGCCACTTGTTCTCCTTATTGGTGCTCTTAATTATGCTAATTTCCTAAAAGCTATAAATATGTACTCACCCCTGGAGGGGCTGGGCTTTTATGGACACCTTTCCATAACTGCTCCTGAAGACCTTCAAAATAAAGATCCCCTTTTATATTACCTCCTTGCTAAAATGATCTCGAGTTTCTTTTCCAGGCTGGGGGAAAAGGCAACAGTTATTTGGCACACCCAGAAGGGACACGAGAACCTGGTACCCTTCCTCTGGACCGAAAACATCCTGCAAGGAATTCCTTTCTGACAGCAATCTAAAGAATTCCCTGCCACGGGCCTGAGGTCGAGACACCATGGTTCCAAGATCCCACAGGAGGTAGTATAAAGGTGGTTCTTTTCGTTGTGTAGTGTGTAGTTTGTATGTGTGTGTATTGTTTATGTATTGTGTATCTGTTTAAAGTCAGTAATTGTTAGCGATCCCAGGACAACCTGGCGTGGTGGTGAGAAAATTTGCTTTTGAAATCATTTCTCCAAGTTTTTCCTGTTGCCGATTTTCCAACCTGCCCCAGAGATCGGCTGGTGGGGAGGAGGCGGGTGTGTGATCTCGGCTGAGATTGTTCACTGGTAGAGAAAAGCAAATCACAGTGCGAAAGTTTATTTCATGTTTAGCACATGCGAGTTTTGAATTGAAAGCTGGCCTGGAGACATCTGGGCATGGAGCGGCCGGGGGAGGCCTGGTCTGCTTCTTGGTAGGAGGTGGGGGATGGGCCCCGCTTCCTACAGGTTTGTGGAGCGGCTGGGTGTCCAGCCTGCTCCTTGGTGGGAGGCTGGGGAGAGATTCCCACTTCCTACAGGTTTGTGGAGCGGCTGGGTGTCCAGCCTGCTCCTTGGTGGGAGGCTGGGGAGAGATTCCCACTTCCTACAGGTTTGTGGAGCGGCTGGGTGCCCAGCCTGCTCCTTGGTGGGAAGCTGGGGAGAGATTCCCACTTCCTACAGGTTTGTGGAGCGGCTGGGTGCCCAGCCTGCTCCTTGGTGGGAGGCGAGTGAGAAATCCTCGCTTCCTACAGGTCTGTGGAGAGGCTGGGTGTCCAGCCTGCTCCTTAGTGGGAGGCGAGGGAGAGATCCTCGCTTCCAGCAAGTTTTGTGGAACGGCCGAGAAAGCTCGGTTCGCACCATTGTAAGGGAAGGGGGAGAAGCCCCCACTTTCTATGTTCCATCTGTAAAAAGTTTTTCCAAGATTTTAAGGCAAGGGCGACTCCCGGACTTCCGGGACGGCTCCGCGAGCAGGGCGGTCACTCCCCCGTGACAGAAGCGGGGCACCAGCCGCTCTGAGAGGGGCGGAGGTGATTCCTGCCATTGCCCTGGTCACGGCCGGGGGATGCGCGGGGGAGCGGTCCCAGGAAGCGACCCGGGACCGGGGCTGCCGCTGCGCTGCTTCGGCCCTGCTCTGGCGGAGGCGGGGCCGCCGCTGCGCGGCCACGGCCCGTCTCACTCGCTGCTCCTGGGCCCCGCCCGCACCGGCCCAGAGCGGGCCGGGAGTGTGAGATCTAAGAGCAGGAACGCCCCTATCGCACTTTCCACAGTAACGAGCTTGTTTTAAGGACACCCGAGAGCCGCTGCGAGCAGCAGCACGGGCCGAGCGCGGGCGAGCCGGGGGTGCCCCTGGGCGGGGGTGCCCGCATGCCGCGCCCGTCCCCCGGTCAGTAAGGAAAAGCAGCAGCCATTTTGTCTGCTCTGGTAAGCACTCGTTGGAAACGCCGAGCCCAAAGAACAAGAAGCCGCTTTTTAGGCTCCCTTTAAACCATGCTATATAAGTAAGCAGAGTCCTGTGTTAACAAATATCTTAGAATGGTTTACTGAGTTAAATTTGTAAAGACCTTCTCCTGTATCCTTGTGAGTAAAAAAGACCAAGGACTCTTTACTATTATGTAAAATAATCCTGAAACTGGAGAACTAGGGCAGTCAGCAACTGAAAATTGCTGCATCCAACCAGCAGCCAAGAATTGATACATCCAATAGTTGCATGCAACCCACTGTAAGTTTGTTCTGTGAACATAGAAGACATGGACCCTATGCCATGCTACTGAAACTGGATAATGTTATTCTGAAAACGTTTGTTGTCAATCCTAGTATGTCTGTTCCCAGCACTAACTGATAATGTATTTAAGTCTGACTGTTTGCAGACCATGGAAGAAGCCTATTCCAGCAGAGCAGACCTGAAAGATGTGCCAGCCTGGGAGCTGTATGCAGATGAGAGCAGCTTCATGCGAGATGGTAAACAAAAGACAGGTTATGCAGTAACAACCACGAACCAGGTAACCATGAGAAAAGTGTTACCATCAAATGTACCATCACAAAAAGCTGAACTGATTATATCAATGAAAGATCTAGAACTTAGAAAAGTCATCTAGAAGGAAGGAAGACTAGCAACTATTCAAGCCTAGAGACTGAGTCTATGTTGAATGAAGGGACAGTAATCTTACGAGCTAAGTAAAAAGGGTCATTCCAAGTCCTGACTACCCTCACCAAATCCAAAGCTGCTGGCAGAGAGCCTTGAATTCACTGCTCCAGAGTTAAGAAGACGCCTGCTCCATAGACAGCCAGAAAACAGAGACTGATACAAATTGAGATGATATGATTTAAACTGTTCTTTTGTACCTCTTATCTGTACAGTTGGTAACTGTGATTCAAATTTGGTCCTAAAATTTGCATGTAACTCTAGTCCAAAATGTATCCCAAAGCTCTTCATAAGGACAACTTGTCAAAGTTGAGAATCTGGCCTGGTAAGTTTTGCCCCAAGATAAAGATTGGGCCTGTGCCCATGGAGCTGTGATTCCAAATGTCATGTTTAATCATATTAAAGGCTGTTGACAAAACAAAATAGCTCTTAATTTCCTACTAGCCACAAAATCATTAACACTAGTTGCTGTTCTTATGCAAATCTGAATGAAAAATTTTTTTAGAAATTTGGTTGAAATTTGAAAGCAAACTCAAATTCTACACCAAGTAACTCTCAAAAGAGCTTACTGAACCTTGAATATCTTCAGTACACTCACTTCATGGTTACCAAACTGAACCTAGATAAAAGAAATGTTCATAGTAACTGTAGTTATAATTAGCATCTGTGTAACAACCAGTGGGATAGCCAGTTGTATAAACCAGAGGTATGGTTGAATGCAGAGTAGAGACTAGACAAGACAGAGTCTTGTTAGTCTCTAAAAAAGGGGGGAATGATGCCGTTTGGTTTCTGCCTTTTTTCTTTTATATGTTCTCTGTACTCTCTGCACATATTTTTGTGGTTCTGTAGCCTACTATATTAATA
>JAVTVJ010002062.1:0-22336 GCA_034509425.1 Eopsaltria australis
CATTGGGCCACTGATCATACTATCATAATTTCTGAGTTTGGTGGCTATGGAGCCCACTGTCTCTCGGTTGTCATCAGCATTAATTGTTGCAATGAAGATGGTGTATTGGGAGGGCCCTAGCTTTGCCAGATTCCACAACATTTGTCCTGTACACTTGACCTTGTCGGGGTCATTATCATGTTGTCCATCCCTCCCAAAGAGTACCTCCAATATTGCCACCTCCCTCAGCTGTTGGATTCCCTCCTCAAGGGTCTTCCATGGTCTTCTATGATGATATTTCTGCATTCTCTCCCTGTTGACAAACCTCTCTCTTACACTTATAAAAAGCCGTTCCCAGAGAGACAGGGGCCCGTCATCTCTTCCAAATACCTGATCAACCCCTGAGTCCTGGGACAAGGGTCCCAGCTGCCTTGCCTCAATACTATCCAGCTGCACGCCCATACTCATAAGGTTCCAGACCCGAAGTAACCAGGTTGTAAAAGGCTCACGACCCCATCGCACAATGTCTTTTCGTAGATTACGGAGACTGTCGTACCTCAGGGACTTGGTAGTGATTTCAATCCTTGGCCTCTCTACTGGTTGAGAGGGCCCTGCTTCCCCATCATTACTCACTGGCTGCTCTGGTTTGACCTTAGTCTTCCTTTTTTCCACAGGGGCAACTGCTACTGGCTGTGGCTGCCCCTCTGATCTGACTGGAGCCTGAGCGGTGATAGCGTCCCTGGGTTCCTCTGCTGCCTCATTAGACTCTCCTTCTTTGGGGTACGGGAAGGGTTTCCCACCAGCTGGGCAAGTGTATTCCTTCAGCACTTGGCCCATCTCGCATATCTCTTTCACCAGGACTCCCACCCAATCCGGGTGGGTTGTTTCTGAGGTGGGTTGTGGGACTGGGTCAGACTCTGTAGCAACATCCCTAGTGTCTGGGGCAATGTCAGGTTCTGGGATGGTGTCCCTAGTTTCTGGGGCCATGTCAGGTTCTGTGGCTACGTCCCTAGTTTCTGGGGCCATGTCAGGTTCTGTGGCTGCATCCCTAGTCTCTGGGGCCGTGTCAGGTTCTGTGGCAGCATCCCTAGTTTCCGGGGCCAGGTCAGTTTCTGTGGCCGCATCCCTAGTCTTTGGGGCCATGTCAGGTTCTGGGGCCTCATCCCTATTGTCTGGGGTAGATGTCAGAGTGGTTATCCAAGTCAGACCTCCTTTATCCCTGAATGCTAAATAGAGTAGGACTATCAGCAATGCCAGCCACTGTATGGTATCATTAGCATCTAGAGAAGATTTGAACCCCTCAAAGACTGGCGGGATAGGCCCAAAGAGCTGGGTGAAGGGTTGTGAGAACATTTCTTTTGGTGTCACTTCCTCGCAGTAGGTACCATTATTAAAGTAACCCTGAAAACATGTCATTAATGTGTGGTAGCTCTGAATCCACATGCCTGCCTTCCAGAGGAAGTTGAAAATCCTTGAATTCCTCACCTTATTGACCCATGACACAAACTGTATAACAGCCACTGTAGCCTTAGTTATAGGGCCCATGTTTAGATATGGGGCTGCAAATGGGAGAGAAACAGCTGTGACCACTTGCCATACGAACTGGAATAAGCAAGACCACATGGTGCAAGCTAATGAGGTTCCTATATCCAGCACACAAAAACTGCGTTACTCAAGAAATGTTATCCTTCTTCCCCTCGATGACCTCGTGCCCCACCGTTGGGCGCCAAAATCTGTCCTGGTTTGAAGGACAGGTGTCTGTTAAGGAAGGCAGGAGCCTCCCTTGGAATGGGAAACTGTAACCCCTCTCCCTCCGAATTATTATAAAGGCTCTCAGGCAAAGATATGGGAACAGGAATAACAGTTCTTTACTACTATCTAAAACAAAGGATAACAAATAACAACAACTATAACGTTAACCAACAAACAGAACCAGAAACCCAGTGGCAGCCTGCTCGGCTTCAGGCACTTTCCCTTTGGTGCAGTTCCAGTCACAGCCTGCAGGGGCGCTCTGGGTGCGGTGATTCCCCGGTGCCTGCAGGGGGCGCTCCGGCGTGAGCTCAGGTAGCACACGGCGAATGGCGACTGCCCGAAGCACGGAGGGATGGAGGAGAGCCCTTGCTCCACAGACTCTCGGGAGGGGCAGCTGGTGTTGGTGCCACAGCAGGATCCCAGGACACAGGGAGCTGGGACGGTAAGGGGTCTCCACGTGCAGGGAAAAACCCCGCTACAATGTAGCGGAGAAAAGCGGGCTGGTGGCGGGCAGGTCGGCTCCGGATGGGGCAGAGGGCAGAGACTCACAGCAGACAGACCGGCAGCTCCGCGCTGGCTTCTCAGGGGCCGTGGGTTCAGCAGACAGCAGCTCTGACCATCCGACCGTCCCGCTCCGAGGGTCCCGAGCAAGAGGGCGTGACCTCCCTCTGCCCTTGCTTTTCAGTCTCTCCAAATCTCGCGTTACCAGGCTCTGCTTCCGTGAGGGGCAATTTTGCCCCACCCTGCCACGGAGAAAGGCTCTAGCCTTGTGCTTTGTTTCTCTTAAGTACCCAGTCATTTGTGTCCTAGCAACCCATGGGAGAAAAATTCCTGAGGAAAAGAACTAGATCTAACCTTCAACACCATGGAAGCATGTCCAGGTCACCAGGGATGGGATGGGAAAGAGAATTGTGGGTTTGTGGCCTTCTGGATCTATTGAGAGTGAGGATTATAGTTTGTGACCTTATAGGGTATTGTTTAACTGTTACTGATGCCTTTTGGTTTCTGCCTTTTTTCTTTTATATGTTCTCTGTACTCTTTGCACACATATTTGTAGCTCTGTAGCCTACTGTATTAATAGCTAGTTTTCCCAGTACTTTTCCATGGTCTTTCTCTAAGCAGAAAGACTAAACAAATTCCAGAGCTCCAAGCCTCAGGGGGTGCAAGGCCTTGTCCTACCTCAGTTCTTCCTGGGAACCAAGGCCGAAAACAACTGTGAGGCACATTTTCATAGACAAAGTACAGCCAGTGCTGAGAGGGGGGCTCCAGAAAAGGGGCTGGACCTGGGGGAGAATTGAATCACCACTTGTTCTCCTAATTGGTGCTTTTAATCAATTATGCTAATTTCCTAAAAGCTATAAATATGTACTCACCCCTGGAGGGGGTGGGCTTTTATGGACACCTTTCCATAACTGCTCCTGAAGACCTTCAAAATAAAGATCCCCTTTTATATTATCCCCTTGCTAAAATGATCTTGAGTTTCTTTTCCAGGCTGGGGGAAAAGGCAACATTACCATAATAGGTAAAAACTGCAATAACCCAGGTGATTGGGGAACACTGTGGTGAACATCTTTCCTGTTTATGTGATGACATATCCTGTTTTCGTAATGGTATTTAAGGAATTTTCACTGCGTGATAGCTGGTCTTGGTCTTTGCAGAAGAACACTGCAAGGTGAAGGTCATAGTAAAAATCTCTGCACAGTCTTTGCCTGCTGTCGTCTTGTGTGAAGTCCAAGTGTCTGCCTAATAACTGCAAAATTTGGCTTACATTTTTTATGTACAAATGGGTTTAATTAAAACTTGGTTTGCTGTTGGCGAGAGGAGCAAGACGACAATCCAATGTGAATCATAAATCAAGCTCGTTTATTGTCAGACAGTGCACATACTTATACTACTTTACGTGCTCAAAATATTATTCACTTACAGAAGTTTCACACGGGATCTTTCTCTAGTCTAATTAAAACACCAACCTGGTATCAGAAGGCAATAACATCAACAGTTTCTTCTGCCAAGCTAATCTCTGAACACCTGCAGCTTGTTTTCAGCTCTCATGTCTCCCTTTCCCACAGTTGTTTTGAGAACAGCCTTGAGCAGAGGCCTAACACTTGTCTATGGAGTCTGGATTGCTCACTTATACTTTATGTCTGTGCAGCCAGAAATGGCCATTTCCCAACATATCCCCCTTCTTTTCTTTGAGCAATCCAGACCATGTTTACACTTTTTCTATTACTTATCAAATACTTAACACTATAAACTTATTGACACTTAAACTTAACAGAAATGAAACTTAACAGCACTTAACCTTAACAGTCCTTAACACTTACCTACAATCACTTAAACTTAACTTCACTTGAACTTAACACTTATATTTAGCAGAACTTAAATTTAACAGAACCTAACCTTAAGAGAGCTTAACAGAATTTAAAATCAATAGACTTTAACCTAACATCACTTAAATTTAGCAACACTTAAACTCAACTGAACTTATGGCACTTGTACTCTTATGATTGTAATAACTATTAAAACTATCAATCTTATCTTTATAAACTTCATTTATCATCTATTTTAAAACTTATATCAGTCAATCAATTTCTTAAAGGCAATGTTACTCTTATTATCTACTTCAGTCTTTTCCCCAGTTAAACTGGGTCTTCTTTGCACAAGCCCTCTAGCGACCCATGGCCCTGGTCATGGAGCCATTTTTCAACAATTCCTCCTTGTTCCTCTTTTGCGAGCAAAACATTGTGGGTCACTTAGGTTACTTGTTTCATTAAACAGCTATACACAACTCTAACAATTACTATAAACACAATAACAACAACACACAATCGAAGGCCTTCGAATAACAATTTTTGGATCCAACCTGTGATGCCCAATGAGGACAACCATTTAGCTATTCCTAAGTCATTGCTCACTTGCAATTGCTGGGTGAGCTGAGTCAAAGTTTTTAATTGTGCATGTATTGAATTAGAATGATCAGAGAGATTCATGCAACACATTCCCTCAAATTCTTCACACCCATGTCCTTGTCCCAACAACAAAAAGTCTATTGCGGCTCTATTTTGCAACGTGGCGTGTCTCACCGAATCCACATCAAGCAACAAATCTGAAATTGCTTTAGATGTAGCGTTTGTTTGCTTGGAGAGCCAACAACTTAGTTTGTTCAATTGGGCCAAGGCCCCAGCTGAGGCCACTCCTAGAGCAAGGAAGGAGGCTGCAATAATAGCAGCAGGCGACCAAAACTCGACATTAGATTTGCAATCAGAAGCAAAGCCGTGTACAAAGCGTTTCAAGTGCCTGAGATGGTGATGTCGAAGCTTATTAAGAATCATCGAGGTGTTGGGGATCAACAATGTCAGCCTTCCAAGAGAACAGGGTCCCCCTTTTATTTTGGAGGGGATACCTGGCCAAGCTCGATCTCCACAAATGAAAAACATGCCACTAGGTAATTTCAAGGGTTGATTAGTAGAATGGGAAATGTTGGGGGAGGTATAATTGCACCATACACGAGTGTCTCTATACACTGAAAGGCTAGAGTTCACATGGGCCCAAGCCCCGGGGACCCACACCAAGCCCCAGCCCTGGGCCATGGCGGCTACAGCCGGGGCAGGCCCCCACAACGCCCCCCGCTTCCCACATTGTCATTCTAAACTGGCGAAAAAGTACCTTCGCATTTTGGTGAAAGGTACCATGAGCTTCTCCGGCCTTGCTTTCATCTGAGGGGCCTGGATTGCTCACTTAGAGATGGCCATTTCCCAACATATCCCCCTTCTTTTCTTTGAGCAATCCAGGCCTGGTTTACACTTTTTTTTTTTTTTTCCTACTGTATTCATCAAATACTTAACTACACATGGCAATAATACACTTATGATTATAATAATTACTAAAACTATCAATTCCATTTTTACAAAGTTCACTAATCAGTCTTTAAAACTTAAGCTTGTTAACCAGTCTCTTAAAGGCGTACTTTAAGTGTACTATTATCTGTATCTTTTTCGTGATTTAACACACATACTTGCAACCTTACAATTCCCCTTTCTGTTTTAATCAGTATGAGTTTGTTTATGGCATTACCAGCCATTTGTCAGAGGTAGCGCAGTAAGAAACACACATAACTAGACATAAGAATACTTCCAACACCTATGTGCTAAACATTCTAAGGTGATCTTGTGAATTAGTCTCAATTGCTTCGTCTCTGAAGGCTGTCAATTAGGTTAATACCTTACTGAAGTCTAGAATACTATGCTAACATCCAGGGTCTGCAACAGCTGCCTTGTTTCAGTGAAGACATGGAAAGTCCTTCTGGATAGGGTCTCCAAGTCCACCCCAAAAAGGATCCAGCTGATATAAATTCCAATTATTAAGTCAAATCTGACTTAAATACGATTTGGATGCAGAAACACCTGGGTCCATTGGTAGATGTCCAACCAGGGAGAGTCGAGGCTTGGCCAGGGCCAGGACTCCAACTGGAGGGATTTCCCTAACACAGATCTTATGAGAAAACTGTTGGAAACAACAACTAAGAAGGTTACTTAAATCTGAGCGAATAATAGAGACAGTTACACAAACATAACACAGGTTGTGCAGACTGTAAAATAACAGACTTTACCAAATACTTTTGACTAAAAAGACCATGGTACCATGAACATGATAATTAAAAGATTGCATATGCATGAGTTTACGTACGTAATCTTAACAGAACCTAATCCTTGCTATAACACACACAGCTATGTATAGTTGTAGTTAACTCTTATTAAATCTAGTTGTAATACTTAACTGTAACAGAACTTAACAAACCTAATAGCATTTAAACTTTAACAATATATTTATAAGTACTAATACATCAGGGGTGATCGCTTGGGATATGTTTGAAAACAGTGTCGCAAGCTGCAAGCACACAGATCCATCCTTTCTTTGCTCCATCTTCTCCAAGATCACTGTACTTCTAAGTTCAGCTGTAGGTATAAAACTCAAACACTCATTGAAACAAAGTAAAACAGGAAAAACAGTAAGAACAGATTACAATTCCAGTTATTAATTTCTATCTAGCAAGACAATTCCCATCATTAATTAACAAACAATACAAAGGTATACATTTCCTGACAAATTCTGCTACTCAGAGTTACCACTCTAAAACATGCAGGATTTTGCAGAATGAAAAAATCAAGACAGAAATATTTGAAATCTTATTCTAATACTATCACTATAAGAAACAAACTGCTCAGTTTTGCTCCAACAAGCAATCTTCTTGTCTTACTTTTGCATTATAATTTTTTTTTTTTTTGATAAAAGATACACTACTTAACTTTAACTTTCAAGAGTCTTTCAAGGAAAATCTAACTTAAACATTTCTTAATATGTAGTCTGCAAGTTTGCACATGTTATTTATTCAAATGTTTCTTCTAGCTTATTAATCAGTTTACATTTCGCCCAAACTTCCTTATTCTGCTCGGCCTCAGCCGTGCTTTGGCCACAGCCTGTTAGGTGTTCAATTCTGCTGCGTCCCCTCTGGATCAGTTCTGCCACGTTTTCAATCCTTTGTTTTTGCTGAATTGTTGTGGGCTGGATGCTTGTAAACAGTCACTCCAGTATTCTCACTTTCTCTGTCTTCCCTGTCTCCCCCTTTTTCTTTTTGCACTGAATAAGTGCAAGTCTTGTAGCAACCTAGATTTCCCAGATTTCTTCTTGTTAACACAGATTCCACCAGTAAAGTCAGCAGCAAGCATACGAGACAATATAAACAGTCTTTGATACTTGCAGAAAAACGACCCATTAAAAGTGCACCCAGGGCTTGACTCTGGAGCACTGACGGTCGAGGGCGCAGGCGCAGGGAGTGCTGGGCTGGTACCGCTGTCGGAGCGCGGCGGGCGGCCGTGCTCTCTCCCATTCTCCGGTGCCAGCGCGGTCCTGGCAGCTAGGGAAAACTTGTTACTGAGTCACCACTGGGAAAAGAGGTTCCTCGCTGCCCGCCCGGCGCACAGAAAAGCCGTGGCTGTTGCCGCGCCGTGTCACCACCGCTGCCGGCTCCACAGTCTCCCACCCCCGGCGCGCTGAGATGCCGCCGGAGCCGAGGGCAGGGGCCGCCGGGCAGGGGCCGCGGGGAGAAATCCGAAACCGCTGCGGGGGGGGATGCCGTTGGAGGCTCGCGGGCCGAGCTCTCTAACCTTTTAAACATGTAGAAATTCCTCCAGTACATCACTTTTCTGTTTCTTTTTCCCTGAGGGATCGTAGAAGCGGGTCCGATTGCAAAGCTGTTTTCACAGACTCGGGGGCAGCTGTCCGGTTATCACTGAACGCGTCTCACAGCGCCTTTTTAATTGTCTCTCAGCCGGGTATTTGAAAGGCCACTCTCGCTCCCAGGGTTAGTCTACAGTCTCAAGTCCATTTTAGGAGATTCCGAATAATGGAATTACCACAGTTCAATTCTCTCACAGAGATGATAAGTTGGAAGAGGTCCTGGACTGTCAGCTGTCCTTCATCTATCTCCATCCCTTCCGTCCTCTTCCCGGACCCTGAAGCACCGAGGTTCTCTGCCTAGGCGCGACCCTCCCACCTCTGCGCTAAGGGCCTGCGTCTGGCAGGGGCTATAATTTCACCTATTTTGTCTCCCATGGCGGTGACTATTTCTGCTATAAATGCCTGCATTCCCACCGGCACTCGGCTCATCTTTTCTAACATGACCTGAATGGAGGTGTCTGCGGGCAGCGTCTGCTGATTACAATTTTCTAAAACACACTGGCGTAACAGTGCCCCTTGCCTCCACTGCGGCACCCCAGCTGTGATAGCCGCGGATACCCTGTCATCCCGCAGGGACTCAAAGAGCACTGGAAACGCCGCTTCTCCTCGGCTTAAAGTTCTAACGTCCTGAGCTAGTTTCACATCGCCCTCTTCCAAAGCTTTCTGTTCTACCTTCGCCCAGCTAATTCTGCGTCTCCCTTCCCCCGCGCGAAACGGAGCAGCGCCCCCGCCTCCACCTCCACCCAGCGAGGGGTGGGGCGCGAGCGGCTGGTGCGCACGGGCGGCTGCTCCTGCCTAGAAGGGACACTGCTTCCTCGCACTGGGCGAGACGGCATAGAATTGCCCGGGGTGGGGGGCAAAGCCGGCTGATCTTCCTCCTGTGGTTCGGCCGGTGCACAGGGGAGGGGCGGACACCCCTCCTCTGGCTCCAGCGGCGCGGGCGCCAGGGCGGCCGATTGCTCCGCGCAAGCAGCGGCTGCCTCCGAGGCAACACCGTGCTCGGGCAGCGAGCCGTGCACCCCCAGCACCACACACTTCCCTACGGCCGGCAGGCTGGGCGTTTCGTTACCAATGCCGAGCATTCCCGGGATAGGGCGCTCACCTCCCGGAGTCCCCCCGCTCCCTTCCGTGATTCCTTCTAGTTTTGCCGCGGTTACGGCTGCAACTTTTTTCTCTGCCTGGTATCTTTGCAAACAGGTCGTTACCTCCCTCCAGGGCTTCCCGAGTGTCGCACCTACCTTGTTGCTGTCTAGAATTCCCTCAAACAACTGATCACCATACGTCCGGCATTCTGGCGGGTCAAAAATCCTGTTAGGGTCCCCGAAACAACCCTTTGCCATCCCCAATGTAGCTAATCCTGCCACCTGCTTTAGGGTCTTTTCGCTGACTCTTCACTTTTCTAAAAAGCATGTTAATAAGTCTACGGCTACCTGCGTATCCATATTCGTCCAGCTGGTTAACCACTCCAGGCTGATCGCAGTGGCCTTCGCGTCCCTCCGCGCTGGCCCCTCCGTGTCTTTCCACGCCGCATCTATGCGCCGATCGCGATCGCCACGCAGCTTTTCCGAGTATAGCCGTTCTCGGGCGGCGGACCTCTCTCCGAGGTCCAAGCGATCGGATCTCCCCTTCGTCGCGCAAAGGGTATAGATCTTCGCTCCCCGGTCGCTGCTACCGGTGCTTTCCCGATCCCGCCGGTCCGGTCCCGCGCGTCTTCGTCCCGCACGTCGGGGTCACCATTTGTCGGCGAGAGGAGCAAGACGACAATCCAATGTGAATCATAAATCAATTATTGTCAGACAGTGCACATACTTATACTACTTTACGTGCTCAAAATATTATTCACTTACAGAAGTTTCACACGGGATCTTTCCCTAATCTAATTAAAACACCAACCTGGTATCAGAAGGCAATAACATCAACAGTTTCTTCTGCCAAGCTAATCTCTGAACACCTGCAGCTTGTTTTCAGCTCTCATGTCTCCCTTTCCCACAGTTGTTTTGAGAACAGCCTTGAGCAGAGGCCTAACACTTGTCTATGGAGTCTGGATTGCTCACTTATACTTTATGTCTGTGCAGCCAGAAATGGCCATTTCCCAACAGTTTGCATTGTTCTTCTATATTATGTTCCTTTAGTTTGTTGTCTTTTTGTTACTAAACCCTGTTATTGCTGTAACATCTTCACTGGGAACAGAGCTTTCCATCTTGTGTTGCTTCATTGTCTTATACAGGAAATTTTCATTAACTGTATTCTCCATTTTCTCATGCTGTATTAAATAGTTTAGCATTAGTGGCTGGAGTGGTTGTAGCATTAAGGCACAAGAGCTGACCAAAATAAAAGGTTTTGTTAAAAATTAACACTGCTAATGTACAACTAGCCCAAAGCAGAATGAAAAATGTAAGGAAGAACCAAAGAAACAATTCCAAGAATTGAGGTAATGTCAGACAAAAAAAAAAACATTAAAAAACCCCAACAAAAGAGACAACTGACCAGAAGCAAGTGATGGGCTTGGGAGTTGAGTGCTGGGTGGCCTGTGTAGGATTGAAGGTTTATTTTTGGTGTAGTGGTCACGCTACAGATCCACCCACCTCAAGCTGTAACCTGAGAACTAATAAAAGACAAACTGGAAACCTTCACTTGGAAAAGTGCATTAATCAGCAGGATCCTAGGGTCAGACCCTGTTATTGTGTCCAGTGTAACTGATTCCACAATAGGAGTAGCTGGCAAAGTACTGTAATAAATAAGTACGCCCAATTTATAATAAAACAAGTATAAAATTTATTTCGTGTCAGAGAGTTCGAACACGCAATGCCACAATCGAAAAGGGAGACAGTGCCAAGCCCGGGGTTGGCACTGGGTGAACGCAGGTCTGACCTCTATCGCATCAGACCTCCCTCTGTTCACCCCGGCTGCTTCCAACAGCTGGTTTATATACAGTTTTGACCGTAAAGTCCGGATTTTGGGTATTGTTTCTGTCACTCAGCATATTCATGAAGCATGCTATTCATGAAACTGAGGTGGACAAAACGCATCCTGTGTTTAATTGATTTCTCATCACCAGGGGATGTTATCTGATGGCTCATGATGTTCCTTATCCTGGTCCGATCTGGTCGTTAACACCTGAGCTGAGAGGGGATTTTCGTAGATGGTCGATCAGTTCTGCCATCAGCTCTGGGAAATTCTCCTTGGAAAATGTAGATATCAGGAGTCGGCTGAATGCTTTCCTGATGTGCTGCCGTTCTCTGTAATGCTGTTTTTGGGATGTAAATCAGTTCCCTGGGCGAGGCCGCAATTCTTTTCTTGGGCAGGCTCTGCTCGTTTTAAAACTAGTTACAACTTAACTTTTTTTTTTCTATATATTTCGATATTACATATTTGAGCACGAATTTCCCGCTTTTATTTATAACAGTACTTTCTAATATATAATATAAAATCTTAACAAATGTTCATACTGTTGTGACAACGTTGTTTGCACAAATACAATGTGAACCATGCTGATACCCAGCTTGTAGATACAACATGACTTGAAAGTGGGAGAGAGAGGCAGTGATGCAGCAGGGCTGCACTGGCCAGGCCTGCAGGAGAGCTGAGGCTGGCTAAGCTCAAACCTCACTGTTGGTGGTTACTGAAGACTGCAACTAACAGGTGATTCAGATTGTGAAGAAGCCCACAAGAGGGACTTGCAAATGAAAACATGTTTAGGACCTATCTTTGCATACTGTCTTGCATGGAAACCACCTTTACAAAATATTTACATGACAATAGTTAATGCAAATGAGAACATCACTTCTTTTTCATATAGATATTTATCTGTTCAGATTTTTTCCAGAAACTAATAGCTGTCAAGCAGGACTAATTCAAATATTTTTGCTCTAGAAAGATGCTGTCATCAGACCTTTAATGTATTTGGATGAAGTGGTATTTCACCGGGATGTCAGTAGTTATGCTCCATTTTATCCATTGGAGTGATAAGAACCTTGTTCCAAGCTGTGCTTTTAATTTGAGCCAGTTCATCCATGGAGGATGGCTGAAGGGCCAGGAACAGTCCTAGCCAAATATCTTGCAGAACATCTAAAATCACCTGCAAAAGCACCTTGATTGCCAACAGCAACTCTCAAGTGGATCCTCAGCTGCTCAGCACAGTGGTCTTGCTCACATCCAGCTTTGATTTGGCAGCATTCTTTTATCTCAGGCTCCCCTGCAAACAGCAAAGAAATGCAGCTGAACCTTGCTGGCACCAGAGGAGCCCCACTTTTATTCTCACGTGGATTTAGGGAATCTTGCACTAAGTCACCTGTGTCTACATGCCATCCACTTGCTATGTATTACACCCCAAAACTACTTCAGACTCAGCATTATAATTTAGAGTTTATATGAGCCCTAAAAAAATTAAAAAGCATTGCACATCTGTTTCTTTCTCAGCTGAAGTGTTAGTGTTTTTTTTACAATTCAAGCATGCAACTCTCTCTGAATGAATCCAAATAATACTTAAATTATAGTAAAACAGTATGAGGTGTTCAAAAGACTAGAGGAAACATGACAAGAGATTAAGGCAAATAAAACCTGTTTCCCTGCCTCGCTCCTCAAAAAAAATTAGTTTCTTGAACATGCAAAAAAAAAGAAGCACCATTTTTGATGCTACTTTTTGCTGAAATATAACTACTCTGACCATTGGCTTATGTAAGATATCAAACACCTTCTAAATAAACTATTAGAAAAAAATATTTTACTTGATTTATCAAATTTTTTATTATAAGCAGATGCAAACAGGTCCAGGTAAACATATCTTTGGCTATACCAGACACTAAAATGAAATGAGCTAGCTTTCACTAAAACTCATTTCTGCGATACCGGTGGTAATCTACACGAAGAAAAAAAATCTGTTCGGAAAAACATAAGTCCTACACCAATGAACAAAAGTGGGGGCATGAATAAATCGGAGCAGAGACTTAATTCCCAGAGCACTACTCCCGGTGCCTTCCCTCCCTCCCTTTTAACCCTCCGAAGTTCAGCAACAGAAAATGGCTGAAAGTGAGAAAAACAGAGGAAAGAAAATGGTGTCGAGGCAGTTGATTGGTCAGATTTTGCTGCAGTCCAAATTTCTGACATGGAGAAAAGAATATTCCTAAAATGAAGCTTTTCGGCAGTTAAGAGTAAACTAAGAGTCTTGCAGTCTTAGGCTTTCCAGGAGAAATATTTCCTCTAAGCATTTCTCAGTGGCCCCTTATTTCCTAGTTTAATTTAAGGCTGTGTCTAACTCAATCCAGCTGCTTCTTAAAGCCACGGGTACTTATTTGCAGCATCAAAAACCCAAAGGGACATTATTACTAATAATTCAATGGAACAAGCAGGCTCCTCAAATTGCATAAAACTACTTGTATTAAAATATATAAAGGCGGCTTAAAATCAGAAATAATTTGGGAAATATATATTTTTCAGGCAACTACAGATCTATTTACTAGAAGAGCAAGGGGGTGGGTGTGACTGAATTTACAGTCAGGGAGAAATCAGTTTTCCAGGTAGGTTCACAAAAATCACTGAATACGATGAATAGGGAAGCATCTCCATTAAAACATAATTCTAGATTTGCCACGTTTTTAAGCACAGATACCCCATGGAAAACACTCCTTTGGAGGTAACTTCAACAAACCTTTTTGAGAGTGTAATGGCTGAGTAAATGATAAATGTTGACTCTTCGTATACTTTGTAGAAATAGTGTTATGATATAGTTAAGTAGAAACAAGATTGTAATAAAATTATAACCTCGAGATAAGTGTGATATATTGGAAAATGTAGCCATAAATATATAGCTATAAACGACTTTTGAGCTGATGACTTGCAGTGCAAAGGAATTTCAAGGGAAACAAGAAAAGACCAATTCACAGCTCTCAAAGCCTCTGCCTGGACAATGTCAGGCAGGCTAAGAGGCGACATTCTGGTGAGAAGGGGGGGGCAGAGACTAGGGGGAAAGGGTTGTTTGAAATGTAAACTTTCTTCTGAGCTTAATGAATATGTAACAGTTAAAAGTATTTAACCCACTGCAAAATGAACGAAAGTGTGCCTCTAGCAGATAGGCTATGCACCCAGCACTGTTTTTACCCTTGTACTAATAAATATTCAATATTATTTTACTAAAATTTTTGCTCATGGACATGTTTAACAAGAGCCTCGAGAATGACAGAGAAAATTGATGCAGCCCAAAATCTGTAAGCATTAAAGATATCACGCGATACCCTAGAAATTACACCAGCAAGGAGCACACCACTTGGAAGAGCGAGTCAGAAAACATCCTTCCCTCCACCTTACATTCCACACATCCCCACCCCCTCCCACTTTTAGAAACACAATTATCTCGGGAAAAAATAGTAGTGCTTGAGATGGGCTGAAAACGCCCGCAGGACGTTGCTCACGACCATGAGCGATAAAGGACTGAGGGAACTACGGACTGAGTCCTTCCAGGGAAGGCGGGAAAGGAGTTTTTGCACCTTCAGAAACAAAGCGAGTCCCACATGCCCTCCAAAAAAAGAGGCGGGGGGGGAAAGAAGATGGATTTGAAAAGCAAAGCAAAACAATATTGCTGTTGGGAGAATAAAATACACTGAAAAACTGTGAAGTTAAACAAGGATCACGAAGTAAAGGCAGCACAGCATTTAAAATGGACAAGGAGGCATTCACAATGCACAATAGCTTCTCTAATAAAAGAAGAATTCTATAGAAGTTTTCTCCGTACGAATTCAAGCACTCAATTTTAAGACGTAGGCAAGCACATAGAAGCCACTTGTCTTATAACTATATTCTCATTCAGAACGGCAAATACCACGATTACATTTTTCCTTAATATACCAGAAAGCCCCAAGAGAAAAAACACGAAGAAAGCGGTCCATCACTCTAAACGAAAAATTGCCTTTAAAAAAATCACTTCAAAAGAATTAACCATGCTTTAGTTTTGTTTAAGTCAGGATCCAATACCTTTGAAATACAATTTACACATTCTGTTTGTTACTTACTTGATGTGCAAGATGTTTGACTGTAAAAGCCAACCAAAAAACAGCACTGCCGACACTAACAAATTTACAGCTCTTTAGTGATGTTGTGGTGGCTCTTAAAAGAGCCTTTGTATTTTCGATAGCGTGAAACTTCCGTTTGCCAACAGCTTATGCACGTTCGCCGCGGATGCGCCGCGCCAGCTGGATGTCCTTGGGCATGATGGTGACGCGCTTGGCGTGGATGGCGCACAGGTTGGTGTCCTCGAAGAGCCCCACCAGGTAGGCCTCGCTGGCCTCCTGCAGCGCCATGACGGCCGAGCTCTGGAAGCGCAGGTCGGTCTTGAAGTCCTGCGCGATCTCGCGCACCAGGCGCTGGAAGGGCAGCTTGCGGATCAGCAGCTCCGTCGACTTCTGGTAGCGCCGGATCTCGCGCAGCGCCACCGTGCCGGGCCGGTAGCGGTGCGGCTTCTTGACGCCGCCCGTGGCCGGCGCGCTCTTGCGGGCCGCCTTAGTGGCCAACTGCTTGCGGGGCGCCTTCCCGCCCGTCGACTTACGCGCTGTCTGCTTCGTGCGCGCCATCCCAAAACCACCAAGCAGCCCTACTCCTCAGCGAAAGGACTCTAAACAGCCAGCTGCCACAGAGGGTCGCTATTTATTGGCACCAGCGCGCTGTGATTGGCCAGCACCAAGAGATGGCTGCCATTGGACAGCGGGCTCGGTTTGAAAATCCCGCGCATTGGGAGTGGAGGAGGAGGGGGCGGAAGGGGATAGCCTGGAGCCGCCGCTGCTTCCCGCTCGCTCCGCACTGCCCTCCCTCCACGGTAGCAGTCCCGCTCCCTCTTCTCTCATCCCTCAGCTCCGCCCTGCTGAGCGGAACTGGCAACGGCCCGGAGCGCTCCCAACAACTGCAGCCCGCCAGCAAATGCGGAGTTTTTATTGTGGCCCCGCAGCAGTTTTCTCGCGACCTCTGCCCGGGACAGCCAGGATTTTACCCCTTTGTGGAAAAAAAAAAAAACCAAACCCGTGGCGTTTACCCAAATGTAACCTTTCCTGCACATCCTGAGCTCCCTGAGGTTCGTTAAAGTGCATATCTTGTTTTTTTTTTTGATGTTTGCCTTTCCCCCCCCCCCCCTCGGGTCTCTTATATTTGCTTGGGATTTCCTATTGTGCTGTCACGGATTTCTTAATTCTGCGGCGGTTCCACTCCGTCGGCGACATTAAGAAAATACACCGCTTCCTTATGAAATCTCTAGGACAAATAAAATGATGCTGTTCTTTATACAATTATGCAACTGCTGCGCTTGCCGCTGTAGGTTTCATTATACATTATTTTTAATTATCAGAAACTAATCCCTCTTTTCCCAGGAAAACAAGCCACTTTGGTTTATGGACAAGTTACTTCAGAATGACATCTAATATTTAAAAAATATGACAAACTGTCATTATAAATAACTAGAACAAATACTCTAAAACGAGGAAAAAATCCCCTAATAGCTTTAAAACTTACTAGGTGCTTAACACGCTTTTTATAGAACTGCGCGGCCAACTGTCAGAACAGGACAGACAAGACGACCAAATCTCTCCGGGTACTTAGGATAAACATTTTTCCGTATCCTTTTAAAAGTATGTTCTAACCCGGGTGCTAAGACACTGCCAGATACAAGTACCACTCAGCGAAAGGAATCAGTGCGATCGACTCTTTTACTGAATACATAGGTGGCTCTTAAAAGAGCCTTTGGGTGGAGAAGGGAGTGTCCAAGACGGCCTACTTGGAGCTGGTGTACTTGGTGACAGCCTTGGTGCCCTCGGACACAGCGTGCTTGGCCAGCTCGCCGGGCAGCAGCAGGCGCACGGCCGTCTGGATCTCCCGCGACGTGATGGTGGAGCGCTTGTTGTAGTGCGCCAGGCGCGACGCCTCGCCGGCGATGCGCTCGAAGATGTCGTTGACGAAGGAGTTCATGATGCCCATGGCCTTGGACGAGATGCCCGTGTCGGGGTGTACCTGCTTCAGCACCTTGTACACGTAGATCGAGTAGCTCTCTTTCCTAGTCTTTCTACGCTTCTTGTCACCTTTCTTTTGAGTCTTGGTGACTGCTTTCTTAGAGCCTTTCTTGGGAGCGGGAGCGGATTTGGCTGGTTCCGGCATTTTACGGGCCTATCAACACCTGGTTACCGCAGGAACGATATAACGTCAAAAGCCGCGTTTCCCTCCTATTTATAGGGTTCTTATGCAAATGAGATGGCTCAACACTGTCCTTTTCTATTGGACAATCCGGTTGCGTGACGTCAAAGTGGTTTTCAGCTGCCATTGGTCGACCTCCTCATCTGCATTCCCATTGGGTAAACTCTCAATCCTTGTCTCCAGCAATCAGAAGTCCAAGCGAACCTCAGCAGAAAGGTATAAAAAGGCAGAGTTGACGCTCCTAGTATAGTTTTCGTTTCTTTACGGTGCGGTCCTTAATTTTTGTAGGTCTTTTGTGGCTTCAATTTACTGCTCCTTGTCACATGTCCGGGCGCGGGAAGCAGGGCGGGAAGGCGCGCGCCAAGGCCAAGTCGCGCTCGTCGCGGGCCGGGCTGCAGTTCCCTGTGGGCCGCGTGCACCGGCTGCTGCGCAAGGGCAACTACGCGGAGCGCGTGGGCGCCGGCGCCCCGGTGTACCTGGCGGCCGTGCTGGAGTACCTGACGGCCGAGATCCTGGAGCTAGCGGGCAACGCGGCCCGCGACAACAAGAAGACGCGCATCATCCCCCGCCACCTGCAGCTCGCCATCCGCAACGACGAGGAGCTCAACAAGCTGCTGGGCAAGGTGACGATCGCGCAGGGCGGCGTGCTGCCCAACATCCAGGCCGTGCTGCTGCCCAAGAAGACAGACAGCCATAAGGCTAAGGCCAAGTAAAACTCATCTGACAAACAACCCAAAGGCTCTTTTCAGAGCCACCCATATCTTCCGAGAAAGAGCAGAAACGCTTGTCCTTAGAAATACCTACTCTTTGGATATACCTGAAAGCTTAAAAACTCTAGGGGGCCGTATAGAATGTTGTGTGTCTCTAGGTTCTAGTTTGTTGGTCTGCAGCTCCTTGCTAATTTTCTTTACCTTAGAAATCAGTGTAAGCCTGTGTCAGTTTTCGTTTTAGAAATAATTCTATAAAAGGTAGCGGTTACAGATGATAAAATCGGTCACCGCAGAATGGTTTGAGAAAGGTGACCTCTGCAGGGCTGTGTTCGCTGCCTCCTTGCCTCCCTCCCCTGGATCCGGATCCGGTGGGGGTGAAGCGCCGCTCACCCCGGGGAAGGGAGGACGGGGCGGGTTCGGGGCCGCCCTTGGTCAATCCGGCCGGAGCGCGCGGCTTTCGAACCGCGGGGCATTGAGCTCCCCCTCGTCCCTGCGTGCAGCTGCAGGAAGGACTCGAGTGCCCTGTACGTAGTGGTTGCTGTGATTTTCTGCTTTCTCTGCGTCTCTTTTTTTCTTTTTTACAACTTATTTTCAGGCAATAGTAAGAAAACCGTAACTACTTCCCTGGAGTGCAGTCTAGGAGGGTTTCCAAAGGGTAGCATCACGTTTAATTCTGAATTAAGTGATGGGTGGTGGTGATGACAGCTGCTTAATTGGCTCGAGTGTGAGTTCCTGTAGAAGCACTACAGAAAGCCACATAAACACGGGGCAGGGAGTAATGATATACCAGTCTGGGCTTGAACTGATGTTTTAATTCTTTCTCCTTCATCCCGACAGCGTGAGTGGTGATTAAAAGTGCTCTTGGCGTTTTTCTGCAAAAGTTTCCTTTACTTTTACAGCGTAGTCTCCTGGTTACTGCTGCCTTTGGCTTCGCTGGGCCCTTCGGTGCCACGTGTTTCGACTTGGCAGCCTTAGCTGCCTTTTTTGGTGCCTTTTTTGGGGCCCTTGGTCGCTACGACTGCCTGGGCCTGCTGGACTTGGAGCCCCTTGCACCTCGAGAAGGGGGGCACGGCCTTGGTGATGTGAGGGTTGTGGTCTTTGAAGCCGCCAGCCATCGCATCCTTCTTCTCGGGGTGCCAGGGGCTTATAAATCAGGATAACACGCGAGGGATCGGGATTTACAGGGAGGAGCTTCTCTGCCGTTGGTATCTTGAGGTGGCCGCGCTGCTGGGAGACGGCGACAGCTCCTCTCTCCTCATAACAGGTTAATTTTTGGGTTTTTTTCCTTCTCTCCCCCCCCCCCCCCCCAAAGAACACCGCGTTCCCTCCTTTGTTAGAACAGGTGTAGATAAATGAGGCTTTAGTTTGTTTTTCGTTCAGTATTTGTTGAAAAAAAGTGCTCGAAGGGGAGGCAGGAATGCAACACCGGGAGCCTCTGAGTGAGGCTGCCTAAGGGCTGTTCTCTTTGTTCTTTAAAATCCTCCCTTGAGAGCTAAGGCGAGAAAAAACTCTGCTTGCCTTTTTTTCTTTTTTAAATTTTTTCCCCTATGTTTTTTTGGTTTTTTTTTTTTTTCGGTGTTCTGCCTCGGGAAGCTGAGGAGTGAGTCACTGGGGCGTTGTGTTAATGGGAAATGTTTTTCAAGTAGAGGGAGATAACGTTGGGAGTGCCTGGTTGAAGTCTTGCTTGGAAACGAGATGAGAATCGCGGGTGTGTTTCTAAGCGGTATAGGATTTTTAAACAATGTTCAGGTTGAGTTGTTTTGCTTTGGTTTGTTGTGGGGTGGGTTTTTTGTGGGGTTTTTTCCTTGTTTGTTATTTTGGTTTTTCTTTTGCTTTTCTTTCGCTTTTCTTTCCTGAAATAGGCAAAGGACTATTTTTTTCCTCCTTTTTTTAAAAATCATCCCTGTTCTGCTGAAAGAAATTGCATTAGATATTAATCATCTGCCATTCAGAGCTGGACTTTGAAACTGCAGGACTTTATTAGTAACCATTCTAAAATTTGAGGCTATAATTAGGTTTAAAACACCTCAGGTTTTTTTTTTTTTGTTTAATAATTTCAATTTTGCTGTATTTTGCATATTTGGCAAAATAACCTTTTATTGGTGTACATTTAGTAGAGAAGGTAGAGATTATGTGGGTCTGAAGAAGGGAATTGATTTGTACAAGGTTCTGATTGGGCCATTTAAAAATCCTGAAATGGAGGCCTCCTGGGTTTCATTTTTGCCCTTGAAAACACGGTGTGAGGAGGGAGCATTTCTTTTCAAGAGTAATGTTCATACCTCCTTCTCAGGCATTTCAATATTTATGTTCTGCTTCTCTTAGAAATTGCTTATTTTGGTTTTGTTGGGTTTTTTTTTTTTAGTTTTATTCCCCCCCACTAATGTTTGAAAAATCGTTTGAAAACACAGGTATTTTAACAGTTTTCAGAAAATACATGAGTAGATTGCAATCTAGAGTAGTGTTTGTTTTGTTTTTCTATTATCTTCCTTGCTAGTAACTCGTTAAGCTCAGTATTGTAATTAAGTTCACCGTTTCATTCTCTGCCTTTATAGCCATGTTTCCTCCTTGAGACAGCTCGTGTAACGAGCTCAGTTTGCTATTATAGAGATTTTTAAATATTGTTGCATTCTCTATGCCACCAACAGGATTTTCATGATGGGTTTAAGTATGTTTTAGTTAGTACAAGAGAGTTGAGTTCTGTATGCTAAATCCTCTTTTTCTTCAGCTAAATTTTGCCTGGAATGTTTTCCTACAATTACTGCATATCCGTGTTTCTCCTGGCCAGTCATTCACAATTAATGTAGAAAGGCAATATGTTCTTCTACCTTGGCTTGTTATAAAGGAACACATTCTCTGTCTGCATACCACAGTTAAATAAAAGGTTTTTATAAATTGAAATAGAAGAGAAAAATGTATTATGTGACCTGTTTGAGTATGTGACAAATGAGAGTTCAAAGTGGGGTTTTTTTGAAAGCACAATATTTTACTTCATTGCAGATGTGGAATTCCCCTTTCCAAATTTAATTCCAGCTATCCAGCCAACCTAAATTCTCAAAAAGGAGAAAGGCTTTAGATTTAACAACAGCAAATCACAGATGCTTTTGGTCATGAAATAAACATTCAGTATCATATGACCCTAATTTACTTTTGAGCTTTAAGTCCACACAAAATATATTGTTATCCTTTAAAGTACTAACCATAACATAGGCAGTGCTATCTCAGTTTGCTTGCTCCCAAGTAAATGTTACTTAACCTGTAGTTACCCAATAGCTTTTTGTTTTTCCATAAAGCAGGGAGAGATGATGTGCGAGACAATATTAAAAACAAAAACCCGAAACCAAACTATGCCCAGTTGCAGAAGCATTCTGAAGGATGCTGAGAAACAAGTTTTTAAAAAGTGACGTAATAAAAGAACATTTACTATTGGGCTTTGTCTTAGTAACCATACAGTGCCAAAAAAAGTCCTTGGATATTGTGGTAGATAGGGACAGGCGGACGGAAGATCTCGCGATGTGACGGAAAGCAAGGGCAGCATGGAATCTCCCTCCTTTCATTCCTGCATGATAAGAGATCACTCGAAGTATGCAACCCCTCCTAAACCCCAGTAGTTTTCCACTCCTTACTAACCCTAGCTATCCCACCGTCCCCTTTCTGACATAGTGAAGCCCCCTAGACTATTTAACCTCATGAGATAAGATAATAAAGGCCATTTGAGCATCCACCACATTGGTGTCTGTGTGTCCGTGGCCCGAGTGGCTCGGGTGAGGCCGAGCTGCCGTGCTGTCGTTCTTGAACCAGGTCGCCTGCCTTCATAGCAGAGGACAACAGGATATTAATTTCCTTCAAAAAATCTTATTCACGTTGTTTTGATTTGTTTTTTCTTGGTTTGGTTTTGAGGTTTTTTGTTTGGGGTTTTTTGTTTATTTTATAAAAAGACTATGCTTGATTTTTCTCTAGTGACCTGACTGAGGACAGGATAGAAATACTGTTCCAACTCCCTTGGTAGTAAGCAGTCTTCCAAAGTCTTAGAGGAAGATGTGATTTTAATTTCTTTTTATTTTTTTGTTCCATAAGAATTTGCTTTAGGCTAGGAATTTTATCAGTAATGTAGGCAAACTAGAGTATTTACCTAGACCAAACGTGAATGGAATTAATTACCTGATAGCAATGCTATCCCCACTGATGCCTGAAGGATTTTTTGCTTTTTCTTGTATATACTTTTTACACAGTTCTCTATATCCACAAGTATTAGCATGCATATTTGTAATGCTTTAGGTGTGATATTTTAGCCTGGTTTCTTGGTGTCCGGTAGGCCGGGAGACTAAACACCTCAGAAACTGTAGAGTTAGAAGACCAAGCATTCTATTGTCGTAAGCACTCAAGGTCCCCTAGTAGGACAGATTCTGTAAACTAGAAGTTAGCCCACCCCAGCCCCTTATTGGGCCCTCTTGTTAGATATGCTAATGTGTAGAGTCTTTAATTGTATACTCGAT